>CABFOV010000848.1:105214-116212 GCA_902141375.1 Timema poppense
GCGTGCGCACACACACACACACACACACACACAGCCTCCCATCGTTTTACATGTCTAATATTTAACACAAGAAAGAATTAAGGCTGAATAAATTAGATTTACTAAGGTAATTTATCTCAATTTTCCCTAGTTGGAGGTGGAAAACGATTTATGAAAATGTATAAAAAAAAACTTTCTGCGGGGTCAAACCACGACCTTCCCATAACCGGTTTCTAAAATGGAAAATCAAACGTGATTTGGCGCACTTATTATTTATAGATCACACGAACTTGATACATTTTACAACCGCATCTTACTACCCGTTTGGGCTATGCGATTAAGTACTAATTACTCTAAAAAAAAATAGGAATTGGGAACTTCAAACTCAAATTTGCGTAGTGGGAGAGTGAAAAACTACTCCCCAGGCATAAGACAGCACTCTCTCAGTATATAAAGTTGAAGAGGGTTCGAAACCGGGTCTATTGGCTGTCACCTTCTTTGGTCAGTTAGGATCTCCAGCTCAAAGGATGATATTTGACATAGGTTTGGTAACAACATAATTATTTTTATTTTGAATCAATGAAAATTACTCTAAGGGGGTAAGGACATGGTTGTGAACCCATATTTGCATGGATAACGATACCGGGAAGAACCTTACTTGTATCCGATCTCCCGGCAAAATACCATGACACGGAGCTAATATCGAGTTTCGAACATCTGACGTGTGTATCTACTGTCATAATCATACTATTTGTTGTGCATCGCGGGCTTGACGCTTTAGATAGCGTTATGTTGTGAATTTCCATTCTACCTCCCCAAAAATTCTGTACACTTCAGTTCTATCAAATTGTATTTTGAAGTGTTCGTTAAGCGGGGGTTCGGATCTCTGCTAATTAGTATCCACTTATACCCTCGCAATATATAGGACAGCCAGTGACTTAGTATGTTTCAAGGAGTTTAAAAAATGGCGATCACGTCTCTGTCAAGTGTGAGCAGTTTATCACTCTCCTCTTCACTCAAATGTCCCGTTATCAATGATGGAGTATTCATAAATAATAGCTTTGGATATTTGAAACTACCTATATGTTTTAATTTAAATCCTGGTAGGTAGATATCTTTTCACATCCCAACTCCCGATTAATGAGCACTTCAAACCACTAGGTGTTAGAACTGAAGTGTACAAAATTTTCGTGGAGATAGAATGGAAATTCACAACACAACGCTATCTATAGCGTCAGGCCCGTGATGCATAACAGCTAGTATGATTATGATGGTAGATACACACGTCAGGGGTTCGAAACTCGATATTAGCTCCATGTCATGATGTTTTGCTGGGAGATCGGATTCCGGTAAGGTGCTTCTCGGTATCTCTCTCCATGCAAATGTGGGTTCACTTCCTTGTCCTTACCCCTTAAAGTAATTTTCATTGTTTCAAAATAAAAGTAATTATGTTGTTACTAAACCTATGTCAAATATAATCCTTTGAGCTGGAGACCTCTAACTGACCAAAGAAGATGACAGTCAGTGGACCAGGATTCGAACCCCCTGTAGTGTAGTATACTAAGAGAGTGTTGTCTTAGACCTGGAGGGTAGTTTTCACTCTCCAGCTACGCAAATGTGAGTTCGAATTTCCCAATTCCTAATCCGTTAGAGTAATTAGTACTTAAGCGCATAAACCGAACGTGTAGTAAGACGCGGTTCTAAAATGTGTCAAGTTCATGTGATCTATAAATAATAGTGAGCCAGATCACATTTGAGTTTCCATTTTAGAAACAGGTTATAGGAAGATCGGGCTTTGACTCCGCATAAAGTTATCTTCTGGGTAAATTTTCATAAATCGTTTTCCACCTCCAGCTAGGGAAAATTGAGATAAATTACCTTAGTAAATCTTATTTATTCAGCCTTAATTTTTTCTTGTGTTAAATATTAGACATGTAGAACGATGGGAGGCTTTGTGTGTATGTGTGTGTTTGCTAATGTGTGTGTTTGTGCGTGTATTGTAAATTAACCTTATAAGTTTTCATCAATATTCAGGGTAATCTAAATAAACCAATGGCATAGTAATCAATTTAAAAATAAATATTACAGATTCCTTCATCAGCAACTAGCGTATTCAGGGAGGTTTTTCTAATAGACTTTCCAGTCTGCCTCTTTGTAAAACTTGAGTTTACTTCCTCTAATTTTGGCTTACTGTATAAGTGACTAATTTGATTTGTGTGAATGTTTTTTTATGTCAACAACATATAGTTTTGAGGATTAAATGATATTTAAAGGTGTATTTAATGGTGTATTTAATATCATTTATGAATTTTTGTTAAAGTTTTATATTATCGCATCAAAATATTGTTGTGGACACACTACACAAGCCGTAGACTATATTGTCGATGACGAGAAGATTGACGTTCGAATCTCGATCAGGCATTCTGAGTTTTTTCGAAATGGTTTTTTGCTCCATGCGCAAATGCGGGTTCAACCTTTCCAATTCCTAGTCCACTAGCGTAAATAGTACTTAAGCGTAATATAACCCAAACGGTTAGTAGGACACGGTGCTAAAAAGAGTAAAAGATAGCAAATTCATGCTAATCTGCACGGCCGTGGTTTAAGAGGGTGGGTTGCTAGTTTGGTGGCAAATATGGGGGAGACGAGGGACTTCTTCAATGATCGACCTCCTCACTACCCCTCACCCAACAACCTCCGTGGTTATATCGCGTGAGGGCGGATTTTATTTAGGTCGATACCCGTGGTCAATAAGGGACTCTAGTTTGAGTCCATGCCGGCACTTGGATGTTTTTTTTAATGATTTCACCCTTTCTTAGTTAAATAAGTACAGTAACCCCGCGGGCTAAAAGTCGTCAGGCTCGCACTAAGGTGGGAATAAGTGTAGTAAAGCCCGAACCGGTAGTAAAAAACGCTGTGGAACAACAACTGTTCATAGTTACGTCGATCACAATTTTTTATACAAAGAGACTTTTAGAAAATACAAACTTTTTCAGCCAACATTTATAAAAAAATACTATAGTATGGGTAATATTTTATAGGTATTAATAGTATTTCAAAATAGGTAGCTGCAGATCACTTGTTTTGAAGTATGAATACGTGAAATTATATCGAGTGGCTTTTATAGTTTTTCCTATGAAAATGAGACTGTATTTCGGTGATACAGTATTCAGTTGTCATCTTTATATATAGGATTCGGTTCAAATCTTGTTAGTGTTCAGTAGGAATAAATCTCAATTTTGAGATTTTCGATCTTGTCAGAGCTATCCGCATATTTATATTAATGGAACAAGAATATATTATATTAAAAGAAAATGTTTGTGTGTGTCTTTGTTTTTATGCGATGCCCAGCCAAATATAAGGCACGGAGAGATCTGAAATTTTTAACATAGGTATACGGGAGCGGGTCCGAATGCACCTAGAAGCAGGATTTTTAGATTTTTAATCAGGCTAATTATTAACACAATACCACAGTGGGTCACGGGCAAAGCTGTGTGGGATTGATAGTTATGAATAATTTAAAAGTTAAGCGTGCCCTCATTTGCTTAAAGGTAGATAATAAAACCATCAATTTAGCCGTCCTTATTTTATCCCCATCACTGTATGAAAAACAACTAGAACCTTGGGTAGCAATCTACTGTCACAATGCATTTTCTAAATGCATCGATGATCGCATGGTTTATGGCGTCACTATACGGATGATGATAGAGCAATCGACGTTTGATTTTCTCGCTAAGAAAATGTGGGTAAGCATTCTAACTGGTCTAGAAAAATCTGGTCTACCAGCAAAGACCCTTCGAAAATATGGGGTGCCGGAAGTACGGCCGTTTTAACAGACATTATCTGTGCTAATAATATCGAGGTTTGAATCCCAGTGTATACGCCGTCTAAATGTCAGACTCATATAATTAAGAAAGGGGGAAATTGAATCACTGCCGCATACACTATAGCTATTTCTACCTCCGGAACATTTTCTTAATAATCCCTACTGCACGTTTTTCCAGAAAGGTATGTGTCACTTATATAGTTATGGTGGGGGAGGTCATGGGTTCGAATCTCGCTCGGGTAAACTGGAGTGGTTTTCTACTCTCCCTCACTCCACGTAAACTCTGGATCATTACTAACTTATTAGGGGGGGGAGGTATAGCGGCCTCTTATTGAAAATTATAAATCGCCCTAAGGCTTCTGAGTCCCCCTGATTGTGCATAATTAGAGCTGTGTCAATGCTCTCTAGCTGCGACATCACCAAGAAAACCCCATTCCATATAGGGAGTTGTGACATTGCGATAATTAATTGCGTCATCAACGGGAAAAATCCCATTACCACATAGAAGATTGTGACATTCCAATGACAACACCGGAAAAACCTATTGACACTTAGAAGAAGAAGTGTTGTGACATCATTCAAGGTCGTGTTCTATTCCTGTCTCTTAGAGCCGCCAAATTGGCGCCAGATATGATTTATCGGGAAAAACCATTGCCACATAGAAGGAGGAAAGGGGAAAGAGTTGCCAGGCTCCATAACCTCGTGTACTAGCTCACTGTTTCAAGGTCACGATCTATTCCTGTCTCTACTTGTCTTTTCGAGCCGCCAAACTGGTACCAAGTATGAGTCATCAGGAAATCACATTGCCACATAAAAGGGGGAGAGGGAGAAATGGTTGCCAGGGTCAAGGACCTCGTGTACTAGCTCACTGTTTCAAGGTCACGATCTATTCTTTTCTTTACTCGTCTTGTCATGCTGCCAAACTGGTGCCAGGTGTGAGTCATCAGAAAAACCCATTTTCACATAGAGGGGTACAGGAGGAAAGAATTGCCAGGGTTAATGACCTCATGTACTAGCTCACTGTTTCAAGGTCACGATCTATTCTTGTCTTGACTCGTCTTGTCGAACCGCCAAACTGGCGCCAGTCATCAGTGAAACCCCATTACCACTTTGATGAGGGAATGGATTAGGGAGGGGTTGCGATGACAACACCAGGAAAACCCATTGCATGGGGTAAGAGGGAGGGTATCCAGAGTCAATAACCTATTGTAATAGCTCATTGTTTCAAGTTCACGATCTATTCCTGTCTCGACTCATCCTGTCAAACCGCCAAACTGGTGCCAAGTATGAGTTATCAGGTTTGCGACAATACGATGACGTCATCGGGAAAACCCTTTGCAGGGGGGAGGATTGTCAGGGTCAATGACCTCATGTACTATATCACGGTTTCAAGGTCATGATCTATTCCTGTCTCGACTAAACTTGTCGAGCCGCTAAACTGGCATCAGGCATCAGAGTAAACACATTGCAACACATATGGGAAGGGTTTGGGACATCATTAAAGGTCATGTTTTATTTCTGTCTTATTTATCTGACAAACTGGTGCCAATCATCAGGGAAAACCTATTGCCGGGAAGGGTTGCGACATCGTTCAAGGTCACTATCTATTAATATCTTCTTGAGCCACGTGCCACGTGCCACGTAACAGGGAAAACCTATTGCCACATTGAAAACCAGAAATAAACCTTTGCTACACTGAAGGAGGCGAACAGGTCTTTAACCCCATGTCGTCATGGAAATAACCAGAGGGTAAATTCAGGTCAGACGGAAATATACTGCCACCTGTCACCAGGGAAAACCCAGGGGGGGGGGGAGGGGAGTGTTGCGACATAACACGCAATGATTATGTCACCGGGAAAAAAGCGTTTTGACCCGTGGGAGGAAGTGGGGTTCACAAACGGTGGGCCTTCTTTTGCTACCTGTCTTAAAAATTTCATCTTCTCAGGTTTTCTCAGTGTGGAGAATTTTTCAACTAATGTTTGTTGGAAATATTTCTTATGTTGTCTTTCAGATGAGTCATAAAACTTCTGGGGGATTTTTCGCTTAATCCTTTAGCTTTCTCTATATAGATAGAGGAAGATTGAGGCACGTTTTTAAACTGACCTGGTCATAGGCTGAAAATAAATTATTGATGATAGATGATGATTTTCATAGATACTATCCAATGAACACAAAATGCTATCATAGTTGGTAAACAGTGCTTTCACCGACTCATAATGGCAACACAATCTTGTTTGGCTTAAGATTGTGACAAAGAAAACCATCCCTTTTAATTATAAATCATATTTACAAATAATTAGAGTAACAAAATATCTATTATTTACTCTTATTCTGTTGATGTACTTACAGTTGTGCCAACACTGAATTTATTTATTTTCACTTCCCAAATAAAATAACTTTGAGCTTTCCTTAACATGGTAATAACTCAACAAGATGATTAGAATTTAAATATATACATATATTTTGGTCTTACGATTCATTAGAGTATTTCTCTTTACCATTTCCTTTTACTCACACTCTCATCCATACGTCACTATTCTAGCAATATTCCTAGTTCTAAAATGTATCACCTCTTTGGTGTGTATTTGGAAAGTTCCTTTTGTTTTGTTTTTAAGAATTGAAGGAGACAATTAGTTTTGGTTTTATGTTTGGCGTCGTTTTTTAAATGCCAATAAAGCTGGAAGATTTAAGTTCCCAATCAAGAGGCAAAAAGGAACACAATACTCCAAATCGTTACAATTTTGAACTATAAAAGATTTATACAATAGTGTTGAATTTAAATTGGAGAGGAAGTGGGAAGATTATTCATATCTTTAATCAAATATAAAGATATGTAGTTTTCAACTACAGAATGGCTATGGTTGAGAAGTTTCCAAATTTTTGTTTTGTTGCTACAGTTTTAATCAGTCACTTAGTGACTATATCTTAAGATAACTTTTACAAAAAGGAAAATAAAACAATGAACAGCAAGGCTACTTATTAATTTTAATTGAACTTATGGTATAGTAATCAATACCTTGTTAACAAAACCAAGTTTATACATATTAATATGAAATTTACAGACACCAAAATTTTAACTTTGTTTCAAGAAAATTATATTACCTTATATATGTAAATTAACGGAGCTCCATAGGCAGGATTTGATAAAACTAAAATTCAGAGTACATAAATAACCAAACAAATAACATAAAATAGTTTATTTATTTATTTATTTCATGATAACTATTAATTTTGTTACATTACAATATTATATAAAATACATGTGTAAGTGCATTTCTTATGTGTTCTACCCCAAGCATTATCAACCCGCTTCTTGTTGTATCGTGTAATATTGCTACGGCAACCGGACAGGCAAAGAGAAGGGATTTCCTAATCATGTGTTTAAGCCCAGTGGTCCTGAGATAAGGTTTCTCGTGTAACTGAGCTAAATAAAATAAAATAAATATATTTTTATACAACCTTAGAAGAATTATAGCTATATATACATTTTTTTTCACAAGATCTTTAGGGTAAGAATTTTCTCATTCAAGTGTGGCTTCAAAAGTCTTTATAATATGGTTCATTTATGAGAAGAACATGGAAAAAAGACGTACAGTCAACTCTCGATTCTACGACCTTTCACGGTTCCCTGGAAAAGGGTCGTTATTTCGAAGAGGTCGTTATTGGAATTTTAACCAATTTTGTCCCCCCTCCCCTCCCCCCCGACTCTCATAGCAATAATTGCATTTTTTTTAAATACACATGACCAAATACCTACATATTTCAAAAAAATTCCATTATAAGGGCTTGCTTCTTATTAGCGCCAGTTTGCTCGATGAAGTCTTTCAAATTATAGGAACCACAGCTCTTCGCTAGAACCCTGGTGCCTAAGTGCTCTTGAGTAGACGTCCCTGGCTTTCAGAACATCTTTCGTTGTGGGAATGTCTTCCATTTATTCCTCCCCCTCTTCAAAGATGATGCTGTTGATGAGCAAGGCTGCGGTTCCGTGGAGGGGCCTTGCTGAAAATTGGCCTCCACTGGTGGTGGGTCGTCTGGGTCTTCAGCACTGGAAGCAGCGGGAGGCACATAGACTGAAGTCTCTTCGTTGACTGGTAGGATAAAGTGGGCGGGTCGGAAGCAGTTGGCGATTACCACCGGTCTCACGGCCCTCCAACTGACGAAGATTCTCTCCATAGCCCTGAACACGTCCCACTTTTTGACCTCCTTACCCATGTCGAGATTCCACACCATACTCCGCGCAAGCATCTCGCGGGACTTTACCTTAACTTGCTGGATTATCCTCCAGTCCAGGGGCTGAAGCATGCTGGTGGTGTTCTTTGGCAGAAACACCAGCTCGATGTTCCTGAGTTGGTTGAGAGAAGGATGTGTGGGGCAATTGTCGACGAAGAGCACAACTTTTCTATTTGCGGCGTCCATGTTGCAGCACTGAAGGATGGTGAGGTGCTCCTTGCTAATCCTCGCACCCATGTAATTATCCCCTTTCACAGCAAGAGTGTGATCTGGCACGAGGTTGTAGAACATCCCCAGCTCATCAGCGTTGTATACATCTTGAGGCTGATAGTGCCTAAAGATGTTTCGGAGCAAGGGCATCCACTCTCTCACCGGTGTTGGGTCAATCGATGCAATTTCACCAACGACCTTGTAGCTGGATGCGTTGTGATGCACTTTGAAACGCTCTAGCCAGCCACTTGAGCACTTAGTTTTCCATACCCAACCTCAGGTAAAATTTATAGGCCTTCCTCTACATAATCGGTCGGTTTATAGGCACGTTTAGCGCTCTATGCTGGCCGAACCACTTCAGCATAACTTGCTCCATATTCTCGTGTGCACCCTTCAAATTATTACAATTTCTTCTCTCATTTTGAGAATCGTGAAAAGTGTAGACTTCGGGATGCCATGCCGACGCGCAATCTCCGTCTTTGTAATATTCTTCTCATCCACGTCCAGGATGATCTCGTACTTCTATAAGAGCGTCAAGAAGGTCCTATTTACCCTCATTTCGTCGAAATTATAAGTTCGTATCAAATTTAAAAAAATAGCATGAGTCGTCAAAAATCGTTCAAAAAATCAAAACAAAAAACGTAATTAAATCGAAATAACAATGTTAGACAATAGCGTCCACAAAATCGTCCACAAAAGAAAACCAAAGACGTAACCAAATCAAGAATAGAAATAACAATGGCAAAAACAAGCATGGCGCGTGATGTAGCGGCATTCGCGTGCAGGGAAACATTGTCTTGCTTGTAGGAGTTGGTAGACAGAGTCAAGTGCTATTGTCTGGCATTGATAGGATGGTGTCTATTTCTATAACTGACCTACCCCAGTTACTAGCAATTAAGCGCTCACAAAAATAATCGTAATCCTGCGACCTAAATAAGCGCAACAAACACATTTTACGGGTGATTTACTTAAAATGTTCGACCTTTTTTCCCACATTTTTCACGGTTTCCCAAAAAAGGGTCGTTACTTCGAGAGGGGCGTTATTCCAGGTGTCGTAGAATCAAGAGTTGACTGTATAGTTTTTGTAGACATGAAAAAAAAGTCAGGCTTCAAGACAAAATTATACAGCACATATTTCAACTAAGTTTAATAAAAGGACTACAAAAGGTAAGAACCAGACAAATTTATTCTCCTTTCTAATTTGTGCTTGGTTGTCTTTGTACTGGCGTGGTAAGTTTGCAGCATTATCAGAAGACTGCCCTTGACATCGACTTTAAGGAATATTAGGATTATTTAAATGGTATCTAGATTGTATGTGTAAGACAGAGCATTTTAACAGAATCTCCTTTTTAGAACAAACAATCTATTTTAAAAGTACCAGTTTGGGTATTTGAACGCTTTTTTGGATGCAGAATGCTTTAACGAACGGTTTTGGAAATGCTGAGGTACATGTTGAATACACAGCTAACCTAAATTCATCATTAATGTACTAAAACCAACAACCTATATCAGTAGAAGGAACTCCTTTAATAAGCATAGTAATATCGTGAATATCGGAAATGACAAAATTGCATTTGTGCAGCGTCTCACATTGAAGTGTCCTAAAACATAAGTAGAACATAGATTTTAAAGCGGTACTTTAAGAAATAGGGGAGGGGGACGTATATTATCAGAAAACTGCATTTTTAAAAGTGATATTAATAAAATAAATTAGTCAGGAATGTAGGCCTAGTGAAATTGCTATATATACCTAAATGGTTATTAAATATTTTAAATTTCTAAGTTGTGACTGTTGAACTAGGGGGGTTTCGTATTTTCCAAAACAACATTAAAAAAACTACTTCTCAAAGTAGTATAAAAAAACTGAAAAAAAACCGCAACGCTAAATGAATTATCATAAAATGTGGGCAGGTAGTTTTCCCCCAAAATTTTCCAAACCTATTAGAAGAAAACACTTCCCGTATATAATAAAATGGAAAACATCTTGAAATAAACACTATAGTCATTAATATACACTCACTGCATGGACACCAATGAACAATAACTTAATGAGATACATAAAAAAAGCAGCGGGCTTAGATAAAACTTTAGGATTAGACCTGTAGAAGAAGAGGTTGATTCTAATTCTCTAATAATAGTTTCTTCAGACGTTGTAGCAAATATATATATATATTTGGGGGAGAGTTTTTTTAACTTGTTTTACATTTTGTTGTTCCTTTTAACTTCCATTTTGGTCACGTTCAAAACACTACACTAAACAATAAAGCAAATGGTGACTTTTGACGTGGCCTCGGGTCTGTGGAAGGGGCGTAGCACTTTGCCTTGGGAAGGGAGGGGGAGAATCTGACGTGGCCTTAGAAAGGGACGGAGACACATGCCTTGGCCTCAGAAGGTTGGGTAGGGAAGAAGGCTGACGTGACATTTTTCCACTGATAAATATCATCATTTCTTGGAAATTGAGTTTTCACTCATCCTATTTTCTACTCAACTTCGTTCTTGCATATGGCCCTAGTTCACAGAGAAGGAGAGAACAGATCCCCAGCCCCTAGGTTAAAGTTGTTGCACTCCTTTTCGAGGCTTTACTCCCTCAACGTTGGGATCGCTAGGTGCGACCCCCAGTGACTACAGCGCAATCAAGTGAGCATTTTTGAAACGACTCACTTTAAACTCAAATTTACTAGAAGGCAGATACAAAATATGAGCTCCTGTCTGCTGGCGGTCACCGAGAAAGCTTCAGGTAGCGCACTCCCCCGTCT
>CABFOV010000848.1:119341-129950 GCA_902141375.1 Timema poppense
TTTTAACCCCCCCCCCCCTTTTACAATTCTCCACGTCTTCATTTTATTCATGTTTGCAACAATTTGTTGACAAATTTGTTACAAGATACAAGTGTTTCTTGGTTTTTAATAATAATTTGCATTTTGAACCGTTGATGGAATCTTCCTTATAAGTAGCCCAACACTTGTAAGTTACCTGGTCCACTGTGGTGTACGTTTGCGAGTAACATAATCTCGAAGTGCCCGAAATCTAACACTGCTATCGAGTAATATTGTGGTATCGACTCAGTAGTTGATACTCAATAATATTATTTTAGTAACCACTGCGAGTGCTGAAGTCACTGTTCACATTCCCACTATGAAAGATTCCGATTTATTCCACATTTTATTATCAATGTCGTTCAGTGTCCGAGTCAGTAAATTTTCAGTTCTGTATTTGTTGTGTCGCAATTAAAAGCATACATACATTTTCGCTACGTTTATTTATAATTCATCTGTTATAATTTGCAAATTCCCGAAATAACAGAGAAATTTGTGCTTGGAAGTCGAAGTAGATCGAGGAGGTGGATGAGAGTCCACGTTCCTAAAACAGCGCCAGTTACCGGGCATTATCAGATATGGAGCCAGGTACGTCTTCATCTCTCTAAATGAAGCATGCCATTCTCGTTCTGTAACGGAGGAAACATCAGGAATGGGAGAAAAGAAACAAAAGAGGCGTTTCGACCAAGACGGGAATAAAACCTTTCCATGAACTATTGTTTAATACCAAGTGAAAGATAGCATCCTTTATTCTGTCTGTAAGAATACATTTTAGGAGAATGCTTTATGATTTTCGTCTAAAAGAGATGACTTTCATTAACACTGGCTTCTGTATTTGGTAAAAGAATGCCATAGCAAAGTAGTCCCGAAATATATATATATATATCTTTAAAACGTTTTGTCAATGTTTGTACACAGATATCTGACGAGAAACGGAGGCAAATGGTGGTAAATCGTACTGGTTTGTTATAACTGTTTTCATCACTGCTATGTATATTTAGTGGTCATAAGGACAATAATAGTAATTACAATAACCTCCTTAAGGTACGATGTGAAGAATAAGGTGAATTATAAATTTTGCTTCAGGGAAACTCATACATTTGGTGCAGTCATGATATACAAAATGAAATGCTTGATATAATGAGTCATGCACTTCTTCAAAAGCTAATCGCAGCGGCTTAAAATCCTTTATATTTTGCAATAATATGTGATGTAACAAATGTTGTCAGTAGGAAAGAGCAGTTTTAATTTTTCTTAAGATTCGCCACAGATTGTTTAGAAATTGAGGACCTGTTTTTTGACTCTTGTGAGAAAAAAAATCTACAACTTCTTCAACCTTATTTGGGTATTATTTGTGAGATACTTGTTCGATATTTGGTTTTCTTATCACTATTTGTAGAGGTTAATGCCTTGATGGAGCAAACAATATGTCTGGTGTGTATAATAGAGTGAAAGAAAAAATATTAATATATACGTACACTGCTTAGCACATTAATTGAACTTTGTAGTACAAATTACAATATTATCAATTCCTAAGCGTATATATCACTTTATGTGATAAAATATATAAATGACTATTTGCGAGACTTCTTTAAGTGACTTGTAATCTTTCAGTCCATGAAATTTGAAGAAACAACTCACCTCAGAACACTATATCTTGCAAGGTGGACAGTCAGGTATAAATCACTTTCATTTGTCCTTTCAAGTTACATAATATTTATGGAATGTTTTACTTTTATTTCAGATAATGATCCATCCCAATATGGATCAAAGGCTGTATCATTTTTAAGACTAAAGTATTCCTTTGATTTGTCTTTATTATTACTCTTCTTGTCAAAGTTTTCGTTCAGGTAGACATTGCAAATTGTGCTCTGTAAAACACTTCGTTTCAACTTGAAGAGGCTCATAGATTTCTTATGATCCTGAAAGCAAACTTTCAATTTGATGAAGAAGTTTTCAAGAAATATGGTCTAAAGCAAGAGAAAACAAAACAAACCTGCAGAAGTTCATTCACCTATTCTGCTCGGGAGGAAAAGGATTCCCAAAAGGTATGACGATTCTCAAGATGTCAGCAGAGCAGCTTGATCCAGTGGAGCAAAAGTATATTTGATAATTAAAATAAGATGATGAATAGTTTGGTTCCAGTGAATTCCCGACCAGACCCGACCAGACCCTCCCAGGACCAGTACAACTACCATCCACCTTGTACATTAGGTGTGGGGGGAGGTGATACTTGTAGGCTATGTTGTGTGTGTTTATTTGAGTGTAATTGGAACGTGTATTTATGTGATTTGTTGATGTTCTCCAACACCTAAAAGAATAGTAAAGAGCTCAAATAGCTGGTGTATGGTCTTCGACCTATGGCTGGGACTCAACTTACAGGCTCAACCACAAGAACTTCCCAGCTCAAGGTTACACTACCTGTATGCAATATTCTCCGAAAAACAGATACATTAAAGTCTACTTACACACAGGGCACTCCCAATAACCAGAACCAGCGAGGAAAGAAGAGGATCCCAGGCCATGCCTACAATAAGCCTGCCCCAAGGTTACCCCAGATAGACAGCAGTCAACCTCCCCGACAACAGAGAACACCACTAGCGGTTTCGAAGTGCACTACCATCCCGACCCATATCTGCTCTTGTTAAGGTGTGGCAGAAGGGAACACAAGTGTTGTTACAGTTTTTTATAGAATTGAATTTTTTTGACCAAAATAAATCAAATCTTTCTCCAATTGCAACATAGAGTTTAATTTTCTTCACATGCTAATGTAAACAGATCTTAAATACATGTCAAGAGTGTCCTGGAATTTTGTCAAAACCTTTTCTCTTTATTTAAAAAGTTTTGACAAAATTCCAGGACACGGTTGACATATATTCAAGATCTGTTGATATTAGCATGTGCAGAAAACTAAACTCTATGTTGCCAATGGAGAAATATTTGATTTATTTTGGCCAAAAAAAATAATGCTATAAAAAACGGTTGACATATATTCAAGATCTGTTGATATTAGCATGTGCATAAAACTAAACTCTATGTTGCCAATGGAGAAATATTTGATTTATTTTGGCCAAAAAAAATAATGCTATAAAACCTGTAAAATTACTCGCGCTCCCTTCTGCCGCACCTTAATGCCTGCTCAGAAAATACATCTCTAGATCACACCGCAGTAGCCTAAATAACATATTGTAAGGACTTACCCTGCTAAGAAACTATCCAGGACTGAGTTTTACAATACACAAGCTCTCCGCCAGTAGATCCCATCAACTGAGAAGGAAATCTCACAACCCCCGAGATAATCTACCAGGATAGCGGAGCTTCTTGTTGATAGGTATTTTTTAGGAGTGTTCACAGCCACTCTCCGTCCAGAGACGGACTGGATGTTGTGAAATGTAATGACTAAAGTCTTATAGCAATATATATTGAATGTATTTTATTGTTCGTACAACAGGTTCTCCAAATAAGCCATTTTTAGTGTATTTGCATTTGCGTCTTAAATTTAGGTATTTTTTTCAGTTATTTTATGGCCTAGCATGTAAATTATGTTTATTTAATTTTGTTTTTATTTGCTAGTAAATGAAAACTTTTTTTAAAAAAAATGTTCACTGCTACAATGCCTCCAAGCTGGAGAGTCACTGTTAGCGTGGTTGCAGTAGTGTCTTAAATTTAGTTATATTTTCAGTTAGCTTATGTTTTTGCCTATAGATTTGATTTATTTAGTTTTGTTTATTTGATAGTAAATTTAAAACATTTATTTTGGTTCATTACAACAATACTTACAAGTAAGAAAGCCATTGTTAACGTGCTTGAATTGGTTTCTTAAATTTTGATCCGCTTTCAGTCATTTTTATTATGATGCTGCTTTTGAATTAAGTTTACAACATTTTATTTTTTGATACCAAGCCAACAACACAATTTTATTTGGTGTTTTAATGAACTTACTTCAATTTTTTTAAATTCTAGATTATATAAACGATCATAATACCAAATAGTCAATTTATAAAATGTTTGTTTGTCTTGTCTGGTTGTTGTCAGTAAACTCAAAGAGTACCTCATCGGATCCAGACTGGACTGATGTTGTACTTCTGCTTTTTAGGGAACCATTTAAAACTATATAACATCGCGTTATCTCATCAGTGAGTTAAGTAGTTTATAAAGAAAACTAGGTATAAGCAGGTATCATTCATAACGGTTGGTATTTCGTGTACAGAAAGTGGCATGTGAAATTAGGAGGGCTTTGGAGGGGAAGTGTATGGGTGGGGAGTCAGTGTTTATTCGTGAATATTCATAGGCAAAATAATTTTTTATACTTTTATAGTGTTTGATGTTGTCAAAATAAGTCGATGTATTGTTTTTATGTAGGCAAATACGCGGGAAAATGTATAGTTCATATGTAGTTCTGGTAGAAATGGTCGTGTATAAAATACAAGAATATTGTTTTGCTGTTTAAGGCAATAACATTTTGCTATTATTAATAAATATTATTTTATAAATTAATAATATCTATAAAAATCTACAAATAAAATGCACTTGACTTATATTATGAATAATAAAAGTAAATTTAGTAATTTTAAAACTAATATGAAAGTTTACTATAGCATATATTACATTAGATGATATAAACTATTTTACTAATTTCCTATTCAATAATAGTACATTTTTAAATGTTTCGAAAGGTTTAATTTAAATTCTATAAATGCCATTAGCTAGCAGAGGTTTCTAGATACCATGGGAACACCTTGTTAACGCATATTGAATATGTGCCTGGACATCATGTAAATAAACCAAATAGATATTAGTAGCAAAGCTTTTAATATCTGGCCATAGACTATTAGATTCTTATTTTGTTTGATCATTACATTTATTGTATGAGTGTTAGCTATGACAAGTTTAAACTTATAATCTAAAAATTTGTTCCAATTATTGTTCTTATAATTTTCTAGTTAAAAACACGGATTGTTATACAATGTATTAGACATACAATCCGGCCAGGCTATCCTCATTTCATTTATCATATGGAATAAAGATGGTTAGGCTAAATATAGAGGAAATGTACCTATATTTGTTTTAAGGGAGAGTGGGAAAATATACACAGGAGAAAGCAAGTTTAGTACAACCAGCATAGGTTCGAACCCCGACCTCCTCATCACTGTCAAATCAGCCTAGATGTACCTGACGTTTATACTACATGCAAACCAATGTACGTTTTAACAATGATAACACACGCATCCTAAGCATGTGTGTAAGTACAGAATGATGTATCCACATCGATATATTAGAACGAGTATATTTTGGTTCGAATACCGGTAGGGTGTAATGCTGGGGTTTTTACTTCAATGGTTTATCACTATTCCTCCTTGTAGATGAGGATACATTTAGTGTTAATTCTTCTTTCCTCATCTTTACCCCGAAAGTGTTATTATACAGCTAGATCGGACAGGTACAGTAAGACGCGGTGAACGCACAGAAAAAAAGTACAATAATTGTATTACATTGCTATGTTGCCAGATCTATCTTTGGAGGAGCGGAATCGTAACCCATACTCCAACCTGTGGAAGAGCCTCTTCCTTACAGTAGGCTACGTGCTCCAGCAGTCTCCAGCAGATGTCAAGGACCATCAGGCACCACAAAATACACCTTTGAGGCAACTAATTACGTGGCTGTTTGTCGTGTTCCTGTTGGTGGCGTCTGTCTACAGCGGGGGACTGGCTTCAATCCTTACCGTGCCCAAGTGAGTGCAGGTTTCATACGTAAAGCGTTTTTAAGTAAAGTTTACAGTGTCATATTGTACTTGCACCCAAATCCATGATAATATTTTTGTCATGCAAAAAAGAGTTTTACCCAAAAATCTTTCCAGTAGCTTATATATTTGCGGAAAAGTTGAGCTTGGGGTAAACGTAGCTGGAAGTTATATATAGCGGTTTACGGGACAATTGAGTTAAAGTTTAATTTAGGTAGAAGTCAGAGTAAGCGGTTTGGGGGTAAATTTGAATTGGAGATGAAAGTGAATGGGAATCAGAGATAGCGGTTTGTGGAACAGTTGAGCTGGAGTTTAAGGTGGCAGGAAGTCAGAAATAGCGATTTTTAGAATAGTTTCGATGGTGTTTAATGTGGTTGGAAGTCAGATAGAGAGCAGATTGTGGGATAGTTGAATTGTTGTTAAACGTGGCTTTAAGTCATTGTTCTTTGTGTATTGGCACACCAATCGAGGTTCTAATTCCCTAATATAACTAGCGTGTACGTTTAGCTAACGTGACAATCCACTATTGGTGACAAACTATTCAAGCACTCGAATTTCAATGCAAACAGAACTCTCAATTTACGATGTAAATTTACCTCTGTACCCTCCCTAAATGTTTAGAGAATATAACAAACACATAAATAAATAAATACAATGATTACAGAATTTTATTAATGAGAGATATTAGAGTACAAAATGTGACATAGGATAGTTCATTTGTTTCCATTATCTCCTGTAATAGATATAATGTAATTGTAGGGTGTAGTATCACATCAATTAGATAAAGAAATACACAATAAACTGATAACAAAACGTCCAGTATAATGAGCCCCATGAGTACAGGCAAATGAGCCAAACTGTAGTTAACTAAAGCAAATTACAGTTTGGTATCAATATTCAGGATCCTAAAAACTCCCGAGAAGAATTTCCCTACAACTCGCCAACTGCAATTAGCTGGACAGTGGCGGGTCTATAATTAAAAACATATAAATGAATCCCTTGAACTGACCCCAAGAAAAAGTTCACGCGATTTAATGTCTGTAACCCAAAGCACATGGCCATTAACCCATCAGCTTGTGCTCACTTAGGTTCTTAAGAAGACTAGCTACTTACGCATCTAGTAATTAGACAATTAAACCTTCTATGTATGGCAACTGATAGTGAGTTGACATCATAGTCACAATGAGGAGGCGCTAACCTAGTCCCTCTTATACGGGGATAATTAGCCCCAGTTAGGGCAAAATAGCTACATACAAGAGCTATAGTGGCCACACTCATAAACAAAATTGTCTAGAAGGTATACCCAACAAGTCCAAGTACAATTAGTGTACGACATAAGGAGGCCGTCTACAGATCTTCAAATAAACTTGCAAAAATAATACAAAGGCCACTCAAGGGCAGAGCCAAAAATAAGTAGTAAAATACAGGATCCCAAAATAACACAGTACAAGTTATCTTAACCATGGTCTAATTAGGTCATCAATACATATCTAGCACTCCCACCTAGTGACTCGAGACGCTCCCTTCCCAGCAACACAAACAGTATGGCCAAATAACCAATCTAACGTTAGTTAGCCAAATAGCCATAGGGATGGTTATACATAAATATTACTATAACAAAACTCAAACCCATGCGGATAAACCGCTTAGCACAATAAACAACACAATTAGTACATGTCAGCAAGAAACTATATCTGATCATTGAACTAACATGCCCTAGTTGACTCTTGTGGCAACTTTTATAATATCAGCCTAACCAGCTCAATACTTGTATACATCAATTAACCAGGGGATTGGCTTAGAAAGAAACGAGCTCTTCATGACTCACAACTAGTTTGAGCCGATGCTTAACCTTCACATTACTCGTCGCTATACATTTAGATTTGCATGGTAAAAGATACACCACTCGGCGAGCAACAGTACAAACCGTACGTGGACGGTAATTAGCCAGTCCGGCTAGCAAACAGTCCGTGCGAAACCCAACTAAAAGGTAGAAATTAGCTTTGGCAGTGCAGCGTTATTGTGGCCCCTGTCGTAGAGCAGGTGGCGCACTTCTAGTGCACCAGCGATAAACTATGGTGGTGTTGGTAATCCACGTGTGCCAGGTGCTATGTTCGGGTAGCGCCTGCGTTGACTCTACCGGACTCCATTACAGCCAGGGCCTACTAACATCCTCTGCTACAGTAGAGAAGGTACAGTTAGAGACCCGATCAGCCGTAAATTATTACAAGTTGTGTGTATTATTCTGCTCGAGTGGTATATTAAATACAACTTCCTGATTTAGAAGGAAAAAGGAAGGAGAGAACAGGTGTCAGCCAATCACATCTCACATCTACAGCGCAGGTCAGAGCGGTCATCAAGGGGGGTAAGCGCATGCGCAGTAAGAGAAAAGAGAGAGTGGCAATATGAAGTAAGTGAAGCCCCAACATTACAATTTCTTGATGTGGTTAATTAATGCATTTGAACGAAATGAGGCTTATAGGTGACGACCTCGAAACACATTCAAATAGACATTTAGGTCAAGGGGAGACCAATCAGTAGGGTAGTTCATGAAACATAGACGATCTCTTGAAAGGTGCAAAAAGTACATGATTGTGTGAGATAATATCCATTAGTTCGGCACAACTGATGATCTTCACTATATTACTCTCAAATAAGCTGCACCATATTATAAATAAACAAGGTAAGCAGAAAACATTTGAGGGAAAACTCTCTGTAAATAGATTAAACAATAATTCAAGGGTAAGTTTTTTTTGTAAGACACCATTTATGCACCAATTATAAGTATAGAGAGCATGGTTTAAATTATTAGAGCTAGCCTGCACACTTACCTGAGTGATACTGTAATAGAAAACGGATTAAAACATTTACAAAACATAATTACACATTTATACGCCACAGGGACCTGTCATGTATGCACAGACTCTCAATGTTGTCCTCCCAGACACTGTTCCTCTATTCTTGGACCATCTTGCGAACCACATGAACTTTGTGGCTACAGTTGACTTTATCTACCGGGTCCCTTGAGGTTTGCCAAGCCTTCCTCAGCAATTTTTCTCACAGGCGTGCCTTAGGATAGAATAGGTGAAGGAAGCCTGTGGCGTCAAAGTTCCTAGTGCTTTCTTGATGATGGAAGGTATGAACTCCGCACTTTGATCTATTTCTGATACCATTCGAAGGTTAGGGGAGGTCCCGACCTCTCTCTCAACACATTTGTTAACCTGTTCCAGTCAATGCGCCTAAGGTAGGGTTTTCGGGGTAGGGGGTATATGAAGGACACTGAGCGTTCCAGGTTCACAATAAAGGGATTGTAAGCTGAGTAAAATTCTGCTAGAGACTTCAGAACAAATCGTCGTCTGATCTCTCTGGTGATAACGAGATTGAGGAAGTCTGGGAGGAGAATGTTATTGAGATGTAAGTGGATGGGGGTAGGGATCGAAGGCCCCTAGAACGTGTAGATCTGTGGTGTCACGAGAAAATCAGTGGCGATCATCAATAATCCTGGAGTCCCACGAAGGGTGTTTAGCGTTGAAGTCACCACCGATTAAAACAGGCATGGTACCTCGAAGCAGCATCTTCATATCAGTCCGAGTATCCCGGTTGAAACAATGGTTGGAAGGTAAGTAGATGGGGATGAGATGCCCTGTGTTAGTAAAATTCACCAGTGGGATAGCCGTTGCTTCCATGTGTTGGAGGGGAGGAACTGAGATGGCGGGATTGACAAAGTACTTTCGGACCAGAACAGTTGTCTCACCCAAGTCCACATCCCCCACTCGGTCACTCCGATGGCAGATAAACTCTGCTGACGAGAACCTTATTGTGATGCGCAAGTGGGTTTCTCCCAGAAGCATTACATTGACACGATGCTTAGCCAGGAAACTTTCACACTCAGCCTTCTTCCTCACGAATCCATTGGCATTCCAGAGTGCGACCGTGAACTCCTTCAGCACTGGTGATAATCTATTTGAGTGTGCTTCCATTAGAAATCAGGTAGAGGATCATATGCTCCATGACCAGGTCGCGGTTACTCCTTTGAGATTCTTGGACCTTCCTCAAGAGACTCGATGCAAAGTCCCATGGATCCAGTCCCGGAATGCCCTTGCCGAGAACCGAGAACCGAGAACAAAAGGCATGCCCTAATGCTCCCTGAAGGGGAGCACGAGAGCAAGTTCCAACACGTACCGACCAATTGGTCACACCGTGTGGTTCGCAAAAATTTAGGAACGGGTTGTCGCGTTTCGCGAAGTTCTGAAACAAATAAACAGATATTACATATTATTAGTAACATAAGTGGTAAGGGGGGGGTAAGAAATTTGAAAAACCGAATAAGGGTTTTTAGAGTTACGTGCGGAGACACTACTCTATGGGGGGCTGGTGAGAGCCTCCCAAACCACTGTTGTCACATCTCGCTTATCCGAGCAGGGCTTTGGGACGTCGATGGCACCCACCAGGGTCGATGACGTAGTTCCCAAGCCCCTGGATAAGAGGATTGGTGGCACCGGGAAGTCTGGCGTAGAAAGACTGCGCCAGTCCCCGGAAGTGGTCCTTGATGGTAGGCATATCCAGGTCGCGGTGTAGAGTCTCATTCCGGACATACCAAGGTGCGCCCACAATGATCCTCAGACACACGCTCTGGAATGCCTGCATCCTCCTCATATACGAGTCCGCCAGGTGGCCCCAAGCGGGACACGCATAGTCGAGGATCGGTCTGAGCAGCTGCTTGTACAGCGTCAGACCGTTCCTTGTAGACAGGGCGCTACGCCTGTTGAGCAGTGGGCCTAGGATTCCCAGCCTTTGCCTCGCTTTGTTTAGTCTCTCGTGGCAGTGTAGTCTCCAGGTCAGTTTGGTGTC
>CABFOV010000848.1:131038-152757 GCA_902141375.1 Timema poppense
GGTCCTCAATTGGAAGGGAAGGACGAGGTGGCGCTGGCTATAGGGAGTGGGGGGTCAGTTTCCTTGACAATACACTGGTGAAAGATATTACCAGTGTCTTTGGTGCTGTAGATGGAGACACTGTTGCCCTCTGTACTGCAACGTGCCCCGTTCTTTGCACCTTGAAAACTCGTGTAGTCCCTGCCGCCCGTAAGGACTTGTACTTCGGGCAGCCCCATCAAGACAAGGATTGCACTCCTGGACAGTGCAGACATTTCGGGGGTGATCGTATCTTCTTTGGGCCTCCACCCTTCTGGAACTCCCCAACACAAAAATCACACCTTAGGTTCACGCCTATATATATAAATCTGTGACGTGATGTGAAATATGCATTGTTATTTCTGAGATATACACACAAAAATTTACTATAAACAGCCAAAATATTGGTGGAGGTAAAAATCATGTTAACTATTGATCTTACTTGATTTTAAGAATAGAGGCCTAGTCGATGATTTATATCCTTGTGAGGTCTACATTTTAACCTAATTTTTCCAGTCACAGACCCAAGACCATACAAACGCTTGGTTAACAAATATATATATTAATCTTCACGTGGTCTTCCAACAGGTTTGAGCCCCCCATAGACACTAAATCGGACTTAGCCCGAAGTGGTAAACTCTGGGCCGCCCCTCATGAGGCCTGGATATTTTCCATCAAGTACGCCAATGACCCAGAACTCAAGACCATCATCCGTAACTTCAGGGTCTACACCTTCGACGAAATGCATCGCAAATCCACGACGGGGGAGTTGGCATTTGGAGTGGAACGGCTTCCAGGGGGTGAGAACTGTGAACGGCTGATGTATTTGTTAATGTCATCTTTTTTTATTATATGATATACTATATATTATATTTAATTTGGGTTACTTAACGCGAACTTCTGAATATACTGATTCTATTAGTATACGCTTTCAAACTAACTTAATTTGAAGGCAGTCACAACTCCCAGCCCTTAATTAATCATTGTGGAAGGTAAACCCCAAATTTCAACAATGATATATTTTTTGAACTTGACACTATTAAATCTTTAAACAAATACACTATAAACTGAGCAAAGATCTCGGGTCTTTCACTATTCAACATTTTTTATAATAGTTTAATGCTGGCTATCAGTTTAAAAACAATTTTTAGCTAGGAACATTTGAAATTAACTAAAGAGCTACCAGAATTTTCCCTGAGGAATTATATAGGGCTTTCTCTCAGATGGTATTTGAACTCGAGTAAGGAACTTACGTGGCAATGTTAAGTCCATCATTTGAAAACGCTGAGTGTCAGTTAACTTTCCCAGTATTACAAAAAATGTAACAGTAATTTAAAATACATTTTGTTAACTCAGTGAATTACGGTGAGACGCACGGTCATATAATATGACTGCAACGTAACAGTAAAATGTTATAAACAATTGAAAATTACCAGGATTCCTTATACACTAGTCATAACTAACAACAACAATACGATAGGGTTGTCGTAGCTTATAAGATAACGACATTAAATAACCCTTCAATTTGGTACTGTGACCTTTCAGCATAAACGTAGTGTACAATAATATAATTTGTTGAAGGTACATGTAGCTATGTTTTTTATTTTATCTCTATTAATACTTAGGTGGCTTTTTAGGGGAGAAAGTCTAAGTGACTTAGTCAAGACAGGCTCGACATATTTATCTGTTTGAATCATGTCCTTTGGCTATACTTGTGACCTAGTCACCCCGACAAAAACTCCTCGATCGGAACGTCTAACACCCGAATGTGTGGTATTATTACTCCAACCGGAAAGCACGGGAACATGTTAAATCATGTACTGACACCATATTCGACAGCATGATTTGAACCTACCTTGAAGTTATGGGCTATCACATTTCGCGAAATTTTCCTTAGTTAAGAATATTACTAAACACAAATTAAATAAAGCAATGTGAAACCTACAAATGTTTCTAAACATACGTATCACAGATGTTAACATCTTTATGGTGGCAATTCACATTTGGCACTCTTCGAGTGCAGAGTAAAGAGTGTTTTGGTTGAAGTGTAAGAGATGTGAAAAAGGTAATTATTTTTGAAGTTTTATAGCAAAACTTTTTTTTAGCAAGATAAATAAAATATTGCTTCATTTGAAACATATAGTGTAATTTTCTTCACATGGTTACCACAACAGTACTTAAATATCTGTCATCAGCATAACGGAAATTGACGAAAAACTTTTAAATGAATATAAAATGTTATCATTAAATTACAAAACACCCTCGACCGATATTCTAGCACTGTTGATATCACCGTGTAAAGAAACCTAAGCTCCATGTTTCCACTTGGGAAATATTTAATTTTTTATTAGACAGAAAAAATGTTTTGATATAAAACTGCAAGATCACTGACCTATTCTCTCGTCCTCTACATTCCCACATTAATGGTAACATTTGGAATATGACTCAATTAAGTTTAAAAAATGCTGCTGACGCTTTAGGTCGGAATTTATGTCCATTTTGACTGCCATGTCTAACGCAAATGTTCACCGTTCACTACAGATAGCTTCTTGATTCTGAGATTCGACAAATAGGTACATATGCGTAGACCTGTGCTCGTCATCCGACAAACAATTTGGCAAGTTGTTCATTAAGTGGCGAATATCTTACATTTTGGCGAATGCCATATGTGTAGCGCCACCTTTTAATACATCAAAGGGCACGAACATTATTCTTAGAAAAAATGTAAGCTCCCGTTCACATAATCGTGTTTAGGATTGCAATTATTGCTTTGAGCTTACTGAAGAAATGAAGTGGTGCAAAGTCTTAGTTTTTCCATTTTTGTACCTCCATTAAAAAGAACCTGCTATATGAAACATTTTTGTACCTCCATTAAAAAGAACCTGCTATATGAAATTCAATCCTTAATCTATCGCTTTAATTCGAAAGTGAATATTGTTGTTTGACAAAATAATAACTTATTTTATGAGTCTAAATAATTGCCAAATTAGGAATTTAATATAAATGCCTCCTTCCCAACCGGCTACCCCTTCCTTCCCAGACGCATCTTTGGAACTATCTGTTTGTGTCTTATTCATTTGTGACTTTTTTCGGTTGAGAAAAAGGTTTTACTAAATTTTCTTTTCATCTTCTTATCTATTATAGCATACATTAACATGGGAATAAGGTATATAACTGTGAGAAGCGCATTCAACTATACTTTATCGAGGAATGTTTTATTAAGCTGGGTACTCACTGCATGGAAAACACGATGGAGCGTCGCATTTTGAGTTATCATGTGTGATTCTCTCTTGATTGTGTTTTTCCAAATAGAGCAGGCGCACACTGTATGTAACATGATCGATCAAAACAATAACACACGCTAACACATGATCGTACACGTTTACACAAATCAATAAACTTCCTCTCTCCCAAGTTTCATGGAACAAAATACATGGCACATTTTTCATTGTGTATGTGCCACCATCTTGTTTACTAATCTGTCAAGCTGGAGAGCGGAGTCTTTTGGTGTAATCTGACGTTATTTTTGTTGTCAGAAATAGTTTTGCTAGTTTTTTGTTGTGTAGCAGAAACATGTCAGTACAAAATCTGAAGGGATATGGTGTAGGCCTAATTACCACCAAGGTCAATGTAGAAATTATAATATTTTTAAAGTAGAATGGAGAGTCCAGCATTGTACAATTTTAATCTTAAGGATAATAAAGTTCATCCATCCTTTTATCAAACATAGGGTGAATCGAAACACTTCCATCAGTGCCACCATCTTGTTTACTAATCTGTCAAGCTGGAGAGCGGAGTCTTTTGGTTTAATCTGACGTTATTTTTGTTGTCAGAATAAGTTTTGCTAGTTTTTTTGTTGTGTAGCAGCAACATGTCAGTACAAAAGTGGAAGGGAAGCGATGTAGGCCTAATTACCACCAAGTTAGATGTAAAAAATATATAGTATTTGTGCAGGAGAGGCCTTCATTTTACAATTTTATTCTAAAGAACAGTGATCAAAATGTTTTCGTCTATCTTTTTTAAACATTGGGTGAACCCAGATACTTTTATCACTTTCCTCTTCTTCGTGCAGCATCAACAACCACTCCGGCAACAACAAAGCTTCTTCCTAATCACGTTCCTCTATCTTGAAAGATACAGAAAGTATGACAGAATAAAATGTTTTATCATATTTTGTTCTAGCATTTCCTATGATCAAAACTACCTTTTCACAGTTTTGTTACATTTTGTTACATCATGTGTTAACACGTAATGTTCGATGCAGTGTGCAACCAGCCTAAACAACTTACACAATATATATGTGGCAACGTTCAAAATAAGTCTAAATAAAGTTAAAGAAACCAGTAGAAGTGGCTCGAGTGATGATGAAATGTACAAGCCATTTCCATTTCATCCTCCATATTGAGCATGAATGTTCACCATTCCCGACTGAAAACCTCTTGACTCTTGAGATTCAACAAATAGATGCATGAGTGTAGATGTGTGCCCATCATTCGACACACAGTTTTGTGAGTAGTTCGCGCAGAAGCGAACATTTCACATTCCACGAGGGCCACATGTATAGCGCCACCTCGCGTTACAACAATCCAGTGGCTAGGACGTCTAAACATCAAGCCATTTCATTCTTATGAATGACACAAAGTATCTCTCTTTTGTCAAGACACTAGCTTAGAATTGTTGAAAGCATTTTGTATGAATCTAAACTAAATGCTTCAAATGCTATGTTAAAATATAGCAATTGAAAATCTTATTTGGCGTGGGGAAAATGCTTCTTATTTAACCCTAAACATTCCTCTTTTTTTTAACATACATCACGTTTTATAGTCCTTCCGAGCTCTGTGCATATTTACACTACTGAGGTCGCTATGAGATAAATAGAATTTATGAGAAATGCTTGCCATTGAGGGAAAGTGGGAAACTATTTAGTAAAAAACCACCCCAGAACAACTGGCCAGGTTTCGAACCTCAACCTCCTTGTCGAGGGCAAATCAAACCTGAAGACATTGGTGGTTTTGACCACGTACCATCCAAAGTGGTATATAAGAACTTTAATATTTTTGGGCTTAAGCTGAAGCTTTGTAGTTCTACCTGTACCATAGTTTAAAATGCATATGTTTGGTTTATCAGGTCACCTCTCTATAATGTCGTACCTGCAAGAGGACTCCATTTCGACACTATCGTCTGATGAAGGGAGACCTCTACGGTGGCCACGTTGGTATGGCCATGCGCAAAAGCTCGCCTTACATGGAGAAAATGAACCAGCTGATCCACCGTTTGCTCGTCTCAGGAATACTCCTGCACTGGGAAGAGGAGGTTGTTAGGAAGTACATGTCTCACAGAATTCAGGAGGCGGCGTTGAACAGCGCTGTCGTGGTGAACGATGGACCGACCAAACTCCGGATAGAGCACATAGAAAGTGCGCTTTTTCTCCTACTCTTTGGGCTGATAGTTTCTTTAATCGCTTTTGATGTTTGAGATCTTAAGGTACAAACACAAAGGAACTAATATCCATGTATTTAAAAAAAACTAAGAAATGTTTTGTTCGCACTAGATTATATAATTTCCCAGAACCCTTAGACCTGCTCGGTATGCTATCCTGGTAAACACATACCGAGCAGATCACGGTGAAAGGGAAGATCTCAGTCAAGGTGGACGTTTTATCCATGTAAATCAAAAGCATTGAAATACTGGATAAGTGCATGCAGGGGAGACCAGCCTCGCCTTCACAAGTCGATGATCACTTTAATGTCGATGAAAAACAAACTATTTTATTTTTATGATCCCAGCCTAGTGCAATGGGGGAGGTCTTCTTGGCTGTGATTGGTTTAGCTGAGTCAATTGTCTTAAAAGCAGTGGTCGACTCGGCAGTCCACACTCCAAACAGTTGGTATACCTTGCATTATTTGTTGGTGTGTAAATTCCACAAAGTAGGATACATTGTGATCTTTAGTGTTTGCAATAAAAGTTAATTTAGGAATCAAATAGCTGAAGCTATAATATATTCTATTTAGTTAGAAATTCTCCATCTAAATGACACCTGGACACGGGAATCGAACCCGGGACCTTTGGCTAAGTATGGCAATGTTCTGTACACTGAGCTATTCCTTTTTAGAATGTAATAAAATAAAAGTTAATAGATCCATCTTTAAAACATTATATCTGATTTCATGATAAATTGGGGTTGTCTTTAAATTACGTAAGAGTTTCTTTTGTGGAGAAAAGGAGATGTTTAGTATTTTCTTCGTTTTCTTACTAAGGGGGTGGGGAAGGGGTGTTCAGAATCCATCTTTTTATAGTGCTAGGGCTTTTATTAATGTTTATGGTTAGAAAAAATCTAAGTTTTTGTCGGAAAATCTGTGCCGGGACCGGGGATTGAACCCCGGCCGCCAGCACAGAAGTCTGACACCTTACCCTTAGACCGCCAGGTCACCTACAATAATATAGTTTAAGAGTTAGTAGATGTTGCTCAGGTGTAGTTGATATCTACAAGCCATTTCAATTTCAATTTCATCCTCCTTGTTAAGCACGAATATTCACCGTTCCTGACTGCAAACCTCTTGACTCCGATATTCAACAAATAGGCACACGTGTGTAGATATGTTCTCATCATTCAACAACCAATTTAGCCAGTAGTTCGCGAAGAGGCTAACATTATACATTCCAAAAATGCCACAGGTGTAGCAGCGCCTCAAGTTTCAACAATCCAGAGGCTAGAACGTCTAAGCTTCAAGCCACTTCATTTATTTTAGAGACAGAAGGTATCTCGCTTTTGCGAAAGCACTTGGTCTGCACCAACTTCAATAATTATTTTTTATAAATTATTCTAATTATATATAAATCATAACTGTTATAAGCCCTAATTGGAATATAAAAAATGCTTCTTACGGGGCCTTAGATATTCCAGATTTCTATATTTTAATTTTATAAAGTATATCACTACTACTGGGGTAATGATGGGGAAGAGGAATATATAGGATATGCTTTGCTTTGAAGGAAAATGGGAAACCATTTAGAAAAATACACCTCAGAACCGGCCAAGTTTTGAGCCTCAACCTCCATGTCAGCGGCAAATTAAATTAGAAGATAATGGTGGCTTTGATCACGTGGTGGCCAATGATGGTTGTATATCTTTAATTTTGATGAGTTCAAGCTAAAAAGAAACATATCTTTGTAGCTATACTTGTACTATAGTTTAAAATATATGTGTTTGGTTTATCAGGTCACCTCTCTCTAATGTCGTACCTGCAAGAGAACTCCATTTCGACACTTCGTCTGATGAAGGGAGACCTCTACGGCGACCACGTTGGTCTGGCCATGCGCAAAGGCTCACCTTACATGGATAAAATGAACCAGCTGATTCACCGACTGCTGGTCTCAGGAATACTCTTGCGCTGGGAAGAGGAGGTTGTTAGGACTTACATGTCTAACAGGCTTCAGGTGGCGGCATTGAACAGCGCCATCGTGGTGAACGATGGACCAACCAAACTCCGGATAGAGCACATAGAAAGTGCGATCTTTCTCCTACTCTTTGGATTGCTCTTCTCATTAATCGCTTTTGTGTTAGAGATCTTAATGCAAAAATATAGAGGAACTCATATCCGCATATTTAAAAAGAAGAAAAAGGTTTTTGTTCGTACTAGAGTATCAAACGTTCCCAGAATCCTTAGGCCTGCACGGAAGGTTATCCTGGTAAAAAAATTCCGAGCATATCACGGTGAAAGTGAAGATCGCGGTCATGGTGGATGTTTCATCTATGTAAATCAAAAGTATTGAGATAATATGCAAGCACATGCCAAGAAGGTCATGCTTGCCTTCACCATTGATGCTCATTGGGATGTCTATGACAAAACAAACTATTATGTTTTCATAATCACGGTCAAATGTGATAAGGTCTGCTTGGATGTGGTTGGTTCAGCTGAATCACTTGTCCTAAAAGCAGAGGTTGGCTTGGTAGTCTACAATATAAATGGTAGATATAACCTGCGGGATTTTTTGATAGGTAAATTTCATATCACTTGTTTTACTTTTATTTTAGCAACGAATCTCACTGCCCATTTGGCTTATACGCTTACCCCTTCTCCTTATTACAAATCCTTATGTTTAAAAAAATTAAATCTAATATATCAAATTGTAAAATGATATTTATGATGAAAGGTCGTGGGAGGAGGGGAAGACGATAAGAAAATTTTACGATTCTCTACGTGGAGTTAGGGGAGATGATAGAAAACCAAGAAAGGGGCCTTACGTAATCTTAGGACGAACTCTTGCATACTAAACAAAGTAAAATATTAGTGTTTACTTAAACTGTGGCTCCTATTGAGGTTTGAAAACAACTTTTATATTCGATAGCAGTAATATTAGTCTTAGGTAACTCGCACTTTGGAACCGACTACGCAGAACGCCCAACTACACGCGACTTGGTCGTATGACTAGGTTCCGCACATTGAGAACGGCTTCATCAGATGCGATCTATCCCTGTATCTCCTCTTTGTCGTTGAGTGGTGCATTATCTTGAGTTTTTATAAATGGAGTGAAAAGTGAAAAATGAACTCTCAATTGTACCTCCTTGAAAATAATCTATTGATATGGCAATGGAGAAGGCTTCAAATGAGGAATTAGTGGGTCAAACAAATATACCACACATCTCTCTGGATGTCTCTAGAATGGTAGTAATCGTACTTTTTTGATCCCAAAGGCACTTCCTCTCGAAAACAAAACATCTATTTTTATGTATACATTTTAGAGATTTTTAAATCCAAAACAAAGGATAAATGACCAGTCAAGTCATACGAGCTCAACCAACTTATTGGGGTCCAGTCACAGGTCGGAACAATACGCACGTAGTTAAATGACTGAGTTGCCTCCAGTGTGTGGATTCCCTTCCTTTGTCTCATGTCGGGGTTGCTCTGGTGATTTCGTGCAATTATGTGTGACCTCTAGTCATACGTAGTCGGTTCCAATGTGCGAGTAACCTTAAGGGTTTAGCTAAGTGTTATGTTTACCTGACATTTTCCACGACATTTATATTCACTGCAACCACAAACTTCACCTTCCCTGCGACCTTATTGGCATGTTTTTACCCAAAACTGTAAATTTCTCTGTAAATTCTATTCCGTTTGTTTGCTTCCAGTAAACTAAAAAGTTACCATCAAATCGAGATAGACCTCTTCTATTGTACTCCTTATACTTAAGAATACAGGGTAAGCTATATTACAGTGGTGGCCAAATACATGGACTTTTGGAGCCACAATAGTTAAGGTAAAATTGTGAAGAACAACACCACTGTTCAAGGTGGTGCCTGACCCACAAGTCACAGTTACAAGTGGATGCTATTCACTGTTCCTCATCATATTTAAGTGTCCTACAGACACACCAACTTGTCGGACCGACCATCGAGACAATTATTTGGAAGCGAACTACCACACTGCCACAACTAGTGGTCCAATTTGTCAGTAGCTATCATCATCTCAAAACGAACGGAAGACATGCCTCCATCTCTATCCAAATACCAAGAAATTGTAATTGCGTTAACACCATTTTCAATTCATAAATATATTGCAAGGTAAAGAAAAAAAAGAAAAATTGTTGTTAGAAAGAAAAAACTCATCCATGAAATTTTACTAAACGAGTTGGATTCAAATGATTTTCGTAATTTTTTGAGAATGGATCATTAATGTTTCTCTGAAGTACTCAGTATGATAACATCTTTAAATAGAACAAAAAAAACTGTGACTTCCCACCTAAACGCTTGCAAAGTGGTGAAAGTCTGGCGCCAGGTTGGTCGTTTGGTCCAACAACGTTACAGACAACTTGTCGGGCGATAAGGTGGGGAAGTTGGCGCTCGAGTGGTTTGTACCAACCAACTGACCAGCTTGGGAAAAAAAATTGTTGGACAACAAGCCTACACACTATACAATTTATTGACTTGTTGGCTGGCTGTTCCGACAAGTTGGTGCGTCTGTAGGGCCCTTTAATTAAGGATCTAGTCCACTTACAGTCAGTCACCATTTGTATAAGTACAATTGACATTCTGTTTGTGGACGTTTGTTTTTGGCAAGCTGATTGATCTAATATAATAAACGTAAATTTGAATACGATAATAGAGGCTTTACGACACATTGGGAGGAGGAGTTTGTTTTTGTGAAAATACATGGTAAGCCACTGAGTGCCTTATGTCAAATAACACTGATGAAGTTCAAGGTCAGTAAACTTAAGCGCCATTAAGACACGAATCACAGTACTTTCAGAATAAACTTTACTTTTGGCTATGTTCTAAGGTAAACTAAAACCTTATCTTTAAAAGAAAAATATTCCATGGACAGAATAAATCGATCTCCATTTTTACTAAGGACAACCACCAAGGCTGGGGTTGTTCTAGCATTTAATATTTCACGGTCAAAGCTTCCATACAATAAAGGAAAATTTGTCGAGAAAAATAGGCTAGTTCACAAATAGTTTAAGTTTATGATACGGATAGTAAAAAACTGCATAAATGATTGAACAATAATACCTTTTTCCAGGCATTCAATTAAAACGAGAATTTCTTAATGACCTACCGTAGATTTACTTAGTAAGAGGGCTCTTATTAAGCAATGTACTAAACAAGATGTTGTTGTGGTTGTTAGACATGGGTTTTTTTTTCTTCGGCACTTACAAATATTTAGTGTATCACCTAAAGGCAAATGTATACTAATATCAGATCTATCGGAAATGGTTTTCAATTTCTATAAAATATTGAGAAAACATTTTGTAATTACTAAAAATCTAAAACTTAAAATCACTTCATTTGTCTAATAGAAATGTTGATAACCTTTTCCGAGATATAAATGCCAATATGATCTTATATTTGCACATTAAATGGTCTTGTAGAAGATATCCTTAGGTCATTATTTGCATTTGTTGGCGAATGATTTTCTCGATGACATAATAAAGAATGGTTGTCGTATTTAAAAGCCAACTATGGCGAACTCAGCAACTGTAGAACTGAAGCTATTGGATCTTCAAGAGGATGAAGGACAACAACAACTAAAACTAAAGTGTGGTTCAATTACTGAGCTTTTGATGCATGTCCCGTTACAAAATATATCTCAGAGTAAAGGAATGTACTAAGAAACTGATCTCAATTTTTGGTACAACCTATTCTTGTCACGCATTTTATTCTACGCTTAAATCTATTAATTCCAAATATAGATAAGTTTTTACAAACCAACATTTAATCAATGAACTATTGCTAACTGCTTTAACAGATCATCTACCTATTTTTAATAAGCTTACTGCTCAGATGAGTACTAGAAAGGCCTCTACGAGAAAATTAAACGAATAAAATATTGTTTGTATAAAATTGAATTATAATTTGAAAACATAGCCTAACATTCTCATATTATCTTAATTTTGCAAAATAAAATGCGTTTATTTATTAACTATAATCGAGTGTGTGTTAAATACTTTTTTTTACGATATTAATAAAAATGTTTTCAATTGTTGGCATGCTAAGATTGTTGTCACATCAAAATCAGCAAAAAACAACAAATGATTAAAAATATACGTTGAAACAAATAATAAGGCATGTTTTAGTGTGTTCCTTAGTTAATAAGATTGCTTAAAAATAGGTTTTGCATTATTAATAATGACAAAAAATTGTGTTTAAAAATAATGTTCAACTTAATATATATTATTCTGCTATGTGAAGAGAGCCTTTCACGTAACGTATGGGTGCGTGCTGCACGCAGCTCATGATACATGTTTTGTCCGCCCCTGATATAGGGACGATAACACCTTCACATCAGCTAGCAAAATTTAGTTGAAAATATCGTATGTTAGTAAGGTTACATTTGGATAGAACTTGCTCAAGATTAGAATAGGTGGGGTACATTTGTAAGAACGGTAACAAACTGTCAAGCTCCTACTGCCATAGAATAAGTAACATTTCAAATGTATTATTTTTTAGTTTATAAATATTCTTTGTAAGTCTTCTTTGCTATGAGGGGGTTGGAAAATATCAACTAACCTATAATAAATCTTGGCAATGAATGTTTTGTTTTTTGGAATTATATATTCAGTAATTTAATGCTTTCAAATTAGAAGGTGAATAGTGTTTCTTTCATAAATAGAAAATACACATGATTAAGCTGTCACGTGTTGTTTGATCTTGAATTTATATAGACAAGGCTAGGTTCATACGCCTGCATAATACTTAGCTATTAGTAAATAATGCCTTATGTACAGTCTACTATTCACAATTAAAATACAGTGTTTTCTAATTAACTGTAGTGATTGAGTCTTATTGTAAATAATGGTAAATAATGCTTATGTACTTTATTGTTCATTTCAACAGTGCCTCCACATGAGAGAGCCACCTTTTTGCGTGCTTGAATTCGCGTATAAAATTTAGGTATCTTTTCGGGTACTTAATCGTTTTGGGTGTAAATTTTGAGTATTGTGATAGCTTCGCCACTCTGGAAAACTAGGTATATTTTATCATAAAAATAACTTGTCTATAACTATGTTGATTTTTTTCAAATAAAATGACACATAAGTACACAGTATTTCCGGTCTGAACGGTAGGTTATAAATACGTGGCAGCTTTAAAGTTTGAAATTTGGAGGTTACCGCACAGTGGCCCGTACCTACAGTGGGGTGCAGGCCAAGGGAAGCCTCAAGAGCACTTTTCCTTAATTATAGTCAAACAAGAACACATTTATAATCTTCCAGTTTAATGTGATTGCACCATATTTCATTATCTTTTGAAAGGAGAGAGAAACAATAACCTCCCCAGAACAGTTTGCTGGGAGTGCCGAGTTGTGCACATTTTACAAGGAAGAGGGTTTTAACCATGGCAATCCTATGTTATATTTTGTCCCGGATTTTAATATGGGGGCAGGGGTGGGGACGGCTCATCGAACCCAACTTTTTTATTTCACATTTTTATTTCACTATGCATAATTATTATAATTTATGTTAAACATTTTTATTAATAACTACTGTGTAGAGAATAATAAAATAATTAGTTGGTTCACAATTGTCTGTGCACATCACAGTTTTCATAGATTGTTTTGTACAAACATGTTTGTAGCACTTTAAACATATGGTTTTATGCTCCGAGAGATTGTACTTGGTTTTTTTTTGTTTGGTGCTTCTCTTACACATTGATATCATCTTTCTCTAACTGAAGATCCTGGAGGCCGCTTCAATATTTGAAGAGGCTCAAACATTTTTTTTAACCAAAATTGCTTCCATGGTCAGTATTATAACTTTTGATACACCAGACAAGATCTTTGCTCTTTCCTCCACAAGAGGTTTTAGTATTTTGAACTCAAGTTCGTGTATCAAAAGCTTTCGTTAATTAGGTTTGGAAGAATTCCACTTTTGGTGGTTTTCAGTAAAAATAAATTATGCATTTATTCCTGTTATGTCAACTAAGCATTATAAAACTTAAAGTAGCCATCTTCGTGTATCTCACTTTAATGATTAAAATAGTGCCAATATGGTCAATAGAGTCAACCCCACCTTTGTTTGGTTGAGTTGTAATACAAGCGTTTGTCAGTTTTATTTTTTTAATTTTAATTAAAGTGGGTGCTACTGCCCTGAGTGAATAGCATTAGCAGAATTTTTGCTGACTTTTCCTTTATAATGTAGGACACCATAGTAACAGGAGATTTCTTTGATCCAGGATACATAAAAACAAATTTTAAAAGTACTGAATGCATCCTTTAGAATCTTTCAATTTATCAGGTATGTGTTTTCGGTTTGCTTGCTGTGTTCCAATTAGTGTTAGTCCCAAATATGAGTAGAGAGAATCTGTTGAATCAACGTAAGTATAATAACGATTTGTTGTTACGCTGTAGCCAGTGTTTCTAATTAATTTAACAAGGGGCTTTACAATTTCAGCTGTTCCCCTCTCCTGTCATCTGTTTGACGTTTATCTTAGCAGCTTACAGTTCAATAATGAGGATATATCTAACCTGAGAACACTGAGAGGATTTTAATCAACACACCATACTTTTCTAGTTTGTATTTCATAGATATCTTGAAAGAACATCTTCCACGGAGTAATCTGAGAAGGTCATCAATCGTATTGTGAGGACTAGTTAGTTGTTCATTATTTTGTAAGAAATTGGTTAATTTCTTGAAAAAAATTCACGAAACGGTGCAAATTTATCAGTCTTCCGCCTTACATGTCTGGTATTTTTGTCATCAAACCTATTTATGTTTAGTAATTCATATAACTTATGTTTCTTCGTTGTGCCCCTGTAGACAGGCCTACCGAGAAGAACAGACCAGAGATCATTGAAGGATATTTCTGTGTTAATGTTTACCCCCATCAAAATTAATAGTAAAAAAAAAGCATAAGGTTATAAACAGTGGGTGTGTTTTTTTCCTGATGGCTTCTTCATTTGTATATTGTTCACTAATTTTAAGGATTTTAGGTGTCATAAATATTTCAAAAGCTTCCACAATAGAACTTGTTTTCCCTTCCTGTTTCAAACCTAGTAGTACGCGAACGATCTTAGCAAATACCTGTCAAAATTGTTTAGGAGGATCATTTACATAGACTCTGCCAGATTGTGTTAATATTTACCTTGTTGGCTGTTTGTAGTATCATTATCTTCATTGTTTATTGATTTACCTGAATATGCAACATCATTATCAGATTCACTTCCGTCTTGCTCTAACTCCAATTCTTTATAATCACCGTTCTCTTCTTCACTTAAACTGTCATCCTTTTCAGGTAAATGATATTCTGGTTCTTTGATTATGTCTGCATAAGAAAAGTGTCTTGGACTCATTATAAATATATAAAGTTAACAACTATTTGGATAAAACAACTCATAACACATTTACTATAAACAGATATAAAGATTAAAATCCTCTGTTGAATAGTCAATAATATTCAGCACTAACACTTTTAATTATAGATAGTGATACCGCAAATGACATGTAAAATTACCTGTTTTAAATAAATTATCCCAGGACCAACTACAATTGTTGAAAAAATGTCTGTGTAATCACACGGACTAAATTGGGGAGTGTTTGTTAGATACTGTTGTTCTCTGGATTGTGAATGACAAAACGAGTATTGCAAGGTGTTGTGTGATTAGCTTGTAAACCAATAGAACATATCCATTGATAACATAAACAGAATGTCAACATTTATCATGGTAACCCAGGCCAGAAGACCAAAAAAAGAGCGGTGTGTCCAGCTAACAGGGATGATTAATCACCATCGAGTCTAACGAGTCAATCTGCCCATTTTTGGGGCTACAAGTGGTAGGACACCAGAACATCAGTACCTGTATTAGAGGGCCACCATTCGATCCCAAGGTATTTGGTTTCACCAATAGTGTAGGATCATCTAGAGGTCAGTCAGGCCATTGGTTAAGCATTCCTTGCAATACTTCGCTTTGCCACAAGCTTCTAAATATTATTTTACATACTTTCAAATGTTTTAATATTACTTATCAATATCACATTTTGTAATAAAAATAATACCACAAATAAAAACCACAAAAACCCAAGCCGAAAGTCAATTACCAGTGCCATATTCTGAGAAAAAAATAATAGGTATGCTGTTCTCTAAAAGCTGCAATGGAGATTTGGGGGCCGAGGACCCTCAACCACTGTTGTCCAAGAACATCAAGTGATATATTTGAAGATGTGTTCATATAAACAGTGGTTATCGAACATTTAATATTTCCCTTTAACTGTGTGCTATCTTAGGAACCTTTGAACCCCCCCCCCCCTATTCCACTCCCAAATTCTCTATTATTTTATTTATCCAAAACGATTATTGCCATCCANATTGCCATCCACTCAAAATGTAATAAAAGTAACTCCATGGTGTCAGCCCGCATTCAGGTTATACCTAAAGAGTGGCTACCAAACTGTTTGGCGAATTAGTTCCCACGCTTGCGGATAGAGGGTGTCATGTGTTCAGCACTACGATGACTCCAGCCATTAAGCTCGGCTTTTTTATACCGTAGCCACTACTACTTTATTCGAGTAGCTCCTTATTTATCCACTCTAGGCTGAATCTAACCCGTTCCAGACCCAATGCTTCCCAGATAATCTGGATGCGCCGGGAACCAAACCCGGGACCTCTGGATCCGTAGCTAGAACCTATGACCACATAGGTGGTCCTCAAATTGTAATGATATCATGGTTATAAATTTAAGTAAATATTAATTTCGGGGCTAAGAGTGATATGAGCACATTTCTGAATGCATAAGAGAGAAATATAATATTCAATTAGCCTAATGTAATTAAAAGCACACAGTAAACAATACACAAAGCAAACAATCATAATAAGAGTAAAATGAAGTGATAATCGATCAATCGTCCATCAGATCTTGGTGAGAGGGAATTAGGTGGATTGACCAACTCACGTTGCAATTAAAACTATTTTATAAAGCCTAACTTATCTCACACAATGCTGCTTGGAAACAAACAAGTCTCCCAACTTGAGAATTTATGCTCCAGAAGTTATTTATATGCGTAAACTCTGACTAATATAGGGGAGATTATTTCGGACTATTAATACTCTATCGCTACGTCATTGGTTTATTGCTAAGATATTTACACATATATTTTGCTGTAAGCAGTGGTGCACCGAAGGGGGAGAGGGGCAAACAGGATATTTAACCCCTTCCCCCTCTTTCCTCAACACCACAAATAATGTTAATATAAATTTAAATAATATTAAGTATAACTAACATTGACGATGTGTCGAATGTATATGCTACATTTTAAGACCAGGCTTCAGACTTAAGCCTAATATTCAAAATGTTTACCGCTACACACAAAATTAACAATTAAAAAAACATACAAATAATAGCTTCGATACCATTTGAATTATTTTAATTACTTAATTACTATAAAACTACACAAAATTATTTATAAAGGCATTTAATATTCATAAATATTCTTGGCCTTCAGGGATTAGGAAGCTGTGCAGCTCCAAACCCACTCTCTCCATCAATATGTCATTCTTGTTACAACCTTGATTGAATGCCTTTCCCCAAAGTAAATGGTTGGGTGCGTCACTGATTTAAGTAAATTATAAGAAAATATATTTTATTTTACCTTTTCCTTCTAAATCTTCTTGAAATGGTGAACTCACACTCCTGACCTTTGGGATTCTTTGATGTATAATTATATGAAATCACAATGACTAATAGGTCGTTAATGTAAAACAAAAGCTAAAAGAAGACTATTAAAACTCCACGACTCTTTCTACTAAAGAAAAACAAGAATTACCGTCAACAAGTTAAAGTAGCCTCGTCACCCGCCTTAACCCCGCCCCCCCCCCTTCCCCACACTATCTGTTGAAATGCCTAAATTTGAAAGAATGGTTAAATGTGTTTGCCACATACATGGTAATACATGTGATTAGAATACCTAAACATAAATCAATATATTTAATTAATGTATAATTTAAAGCTTGTTACGAATACTAACTATTATTTTACATTTAATTAAATATTTATTTTATGTATTTTTACTTAAACTATACTAAATTAGCTTAATAAATAAACATTGTGATCTTGAATCTTTTTTCAATAGTTGGCACAATGCTTAGCTTGCTTCACAGGAACAGCATGACCTGGGTTGTGAAAACCCGAGATCATTGGCAAATTACTTATGGGCGAGTGTAAAGGAATGTGTTGCCACCCCCTAAACATTGGGCAAGGTCATTAGAGTCTCCCTAGCTTGCCTTGCGGTTTTCAAGTAGCAAGCCTTGGGTTTCCTTTTATGCAAAATATAAACTTTTGGAAGAAGAATTATTTAAAGTGCAGTATTCTTGGAATATGAACCAATATTAATTTTAAAATTAATAATTCATTACATGTATATTTATTAACAATTTAAATATTAGTGTTTACGCAGTTCACACAGACAACATTGAATTAAACAAAAAACCTAGTCCATATAATTTTGGGTATGCGGCGCAGGACTAGCATACTCATAGAATACGCCACTCTCAATTACGAACCCACACAATCAAATGTGGTCTCACCCCCCTATCCTCAGCCACAACACATCCTGACAACCATAGGCCCACATTAAGGAATGTAGGGGATGGTGATATTTACAAATTAAACACAAAAATAGCTTAGATAGGTAAACAAGAGTCTGGTAGACAACTACATATAGGTCGAGTTCATTCAGATTTATATTAGTGGTTTGAATGATAAAAGATTGAAGGGTTGGCTCTTCAAGCCCCCGAACTACTTAGGATTGCTAGGGTTAAACCTGTTAGCAAAGGTTAAGATGTTATGGACGGCTGGTCAAAGAGTCTTGTCAACGATATAAAAATAAAATGTAGAAAAGATTTAACAAATAATGATTCAATAATTTCAATATTATAACATTTTCCATTAGCTTGAAACATATTATGGGTGGTGGTATTTGTAATAGTATGAAAGAGAAAAAATCTACATAATTACAGTTACTTAACCTTGTTTCAAAGCTGAATGAGAAATTTGTGATATTCAATAAGAAACGAAAACTAAATCAATCAAGCTTTCGCATCATAATCTATGTTGCCAATACAATGATATTATAAGAAATTACAAATAAATGGTACGGAACTCCGCATGGACTTTCTCGCTCTATTGTTTGAAAATGGATATATTTACTCGAATTTCGTAATATATTTGAAACAAAATAATATACACTAGCAAACCCAATCATAAACTGCACTATACTTATGTAACACTTTTTTTTTAGTCCCGGTTTTAAATTTTATAATTTTGTTTTTAAAGAATTAATGTCCTCCCTTGTATGTTTTTTTAGTCCCGGTTTTAAATTTTATAATTTTGTTTTTAAAGAATTAATGTCCTCATTTGTATGTTCTTTTAGTCCCGGTTTTAAATTTTATAATTTTGTTTTTAAAGAATTAATGTCCTCACTTGTATGTTTTTTTAGTCCCGGTTTTAAATTTTATAATTTTGGTTTTAAAGAATTAATGTCCTCATTTGTATGTTTGAACCGATAAAAAATATCAATGTTTGGTCCACAAGGGTCAACACTTCGTATTAAAATTTCAACTTCCAGTTAAAATGTTCGAACTTTTATTATATGTTGCAAATCTTCATGCCATCGCATTGCTATTAAATTCCTCATTTATAAGTTTTTACCAATAAAAAATGTAAATATTGACTATTGAGTCTAAAATGGATATAGATCATTGTTGGACAAACATTTTTCCTAAGTGATTATAAGGATAAACAACATAAACTTTTAGAGACTTACTTATATCTAATTACTCTATGGCAATGAAGAATTATTGCGTTAAGACTTAAGTATTATCTCTTTACAACTAAAGATTACAAAATTGTATTAATATATTTGACAATATCTCAGAAACTGTTGGATTTAAAAAATATATTTCATATAAGAGTTTTTAATTTTTACTAATACTACAATTTTGCAATGATAAGTTATCTAGTATCTCAAATGGTTGCTTAGATGTGGGAGTATCTGCTTCTGTAAAGTACCCTAAAATTCATTTTCATGGTAAAATTAAAATAGCCAGTTTATTTATAATCTTAATTAACACCTAGATACAAATTTTAATCTAAATCCTTTAGTCGATTATGATAAAATATGTATTTTCTCTTTTTGCCCTTTCTTAAATTACTCTTAATTTTTAAGTTTAAACAGACACACAGAGAGACGTCATTGCAAAGATCACTTTTCAAGGTTTGGGGGGTCATGAGGCGTCGACATCCATCAACATTTCAGGTTAGATTTTCTTTTGCGGTCGCAATACTTTTACCTTTTGTGTTCGAAACGTATATATATATATATATTTACGTATAGTTTGAAAGTTATTGTTTTTATAAAAATATGCTTCTAATAAATATTTGTATTATAAAGAGACCTGTATATTTGTAATGATAAATAATTTCATATCTCAAATAGTTTAAGAGATGATATAAAAAATATATAATTTACGCATCAGACTGGAGCCCTTAAAGTCATTTTGCCGAAATATTGAGCAAAGCCATTTTGTTTGGAATATTCATAAACGTTTAGAAATTAAATTTAATCAAAATCGTTAGAGCCGATTTTGGGAAAATCGACTTTTTCTCTTTCTCCCCTTCAGTAAACTACCCTTAATTTTAGGTTTAGATATCCAATCCCAAAATATCCTTGGGGCAACCCTATGAAAACCTCAGATACCAAGTTTTAGCCCGATCGGTATAATAGTTTAGACTCTAGTTGGAAGGACAGTCAGAGAGACAGACGGAAAGTCAAAAACCATTTTTTTGGATTCGGGGGGGTTATGAAACGTCAAGCTTCCTCAAAATCTTGAGTTTAATTTTTTTGACGATCACAATACTTTCTCTACCTGTAAGATAGCGAGAAAGTAAAAAGTACATACACATTTTATAAATTGATTATGTACAAATGAAACAGTGTGATATTTTTCTTTAAATGTAATAATTAGGTTTTATTATTAATACGAATAAAGAAATTATTTAATAAGAATGTGCGTTTTTTATTGTGTGCCAACTACTCATCTCCCTACTCTTACTGTAGTTCATTATTTGTTTACTATTCATGATAAATACAACTATCACGTCATTAGACCAACAGTTTGCACGAGAACCCCCTAACTCGAGACCTCTAGAGTCGAGGGGGCCTAAAAGTCATATCTCTAATTATTTATAAATGATTTATTAAATAATATTGCAATTTGTTCCTTTCGTAGTATCATAGGTGTAAAGAAGCTGTCTGTAGTGATGAGTATAGATATATTTATACCTATGATACTGTGAAAGGAACAAAGGAACAAATAATTTCAATAATAAAATAATGATGTGACACAGCGTAAATAGATAATTACATTGTAATTTAAACAAATAAATCACTACATTATACCTACATCATGTGGTGTAAATTACAGTATAGCTTAGATATTGTATATAAGGTATGGAACAAAAGATCAGAATTTAAAATATATTATTTACTTCACAATAGTTAAATTACTATACCATATTATTTTATTTCTTTAGTTTAGCTACACACACACAAATGAAATATATTTAGATATTTATATATATACTTTAGATAATAAAATAGCCAAAGCTATTATATTTGTTAGTTATGAGTTTGATTGATAATGATATGTGAACCCATACAATAATTATAATAATAGTACTATTGGCATCAAAAAGTCAACTACCGAGTCGATGGAGGCTGCGTTATCACTTATCAGACATCTCGTGATATCAATAGATCCTACATTTGTAGCCGACGATTTCCGCACGTCCATAATAGACTCTGCCTTAAAGCATGAGTGAAGAATTACCCTTAACCCGGGAAGATTCCTGGATAGCTCAGTGGATAGCCTCATTGTACAGTCTTTTCTGAGGTAACGATTTCAACATTTTTACTAATCACTTCACTGCAACTCACACTATTATTAGTTATGGACTGAGCACTGAGCGTACAAACAGCAATCTATGAAAACATCAACATAGTGGCGGACGCAAACGTAGCCGACACAAGAGCAACACGGCCTGAAAATTTCTGAACTATCAACCAATAGGAATCGGTGGGAGGTACCGCTCCTATCCGACTCAGAATGAGTTCATCGGGGCGTTAAGGGGGCTGCATAGGGGAGCCAAGACAGTGTAACTCAAGTGTTCAGCTTTATCACGATTTTGATAAAACTATTAGTAGTATCGAGGTTT
>CABFOV010000849.1:0-10221 GCA_902141375.1 Timema poppense
ATTCTCCTTCGTTACCTGTTACAATTTTCTTTATCTTCAAACCCCCTCCCACTTGTCTTCTTAAAGGTTTTATCTGAGTCTTTCTCTGAAACTCTCAATGGGTAAGCCATCAATTAAAAGTTCAATAGAATCCGTTCGCTAAACCTTATACGTCATAAGATTGCAGTCAACATAGAACCGTCATATAACATTTATCCATTTAATTTTAATCTGACACACTTATATCAGTCAGTAGCATGTCTATAATTTAAGCTAAACGTCCTGGGTTTAATTCCTGAGATGACCGAAAAAAATATAGTTAAATATGGGTTTCCCCTTTAACAGTGATGAATTAATGGCCGGGGACTGAATGTTGTGTCAGTTCTAGATTAAGTTAGATTGATTATAAGGCATATAAAGATGCAACAGGCTTATCAAGATGGTAATTGAAAATATATGTCTTGAATAAAATAGTGACCAAGATGACAGGCTGGAAACAATAGTAGATGTAAAACTAAACTGATGGCAAGACGAAATGATATGCAGCTTATTTAGACCCAACGGAATTGAAGCAAAGCTCTCATATCTAATGGTTGGTATTTTAAAACATTTAGCCACAGATGAATGCCATCTTCCCACCTGATTTGTGTTTGACTTGGCTTCGGATGTCATTGAAATATGATGCCTTTTTCCGTTTCGATGGGTTTTCATTGAGCCCTTATCCATCGCCTATAACCACTGGCATATTTATGAGTATTGCTAACTGAAGCAACGGTTTGATAAAATTACACTTGTAAACTATTCAATTTAATTCAGAATCGGACTTTTCTATGGATGGGAATTACACCCGTATTTATTCTTATCTTCGACCTGTAAACTACCCACACCCTTGGTAGCGTGGCTTAAAGCGTCAGTCTCGTACTAGAATGGATTTCCGGTGACGGGGATATTGGGGTTTAAGCCCCAGTTTGGGTGTACCAAGGGTGATTTTTTTTTCTAAATGGTTACCCAATCACCTTTCAAAAACATATGGGTGTCCCATGGGTGATTCTTCTGAAATAGTTTCTCACTCTCCCTCGAAACACATATATACGTACTGAGGGTGGCTATCCCTAAATAGTTTCCCACTCTTCCTCGACGCAAGTGTAGGTACATTTTATCTAAAATTCTAACTTCCTTATAGTATGACATCGACGTAATTAATGTATGCTTTAACTCAAACAAGTAATTAGACGCATTGAAAAAAATAATTGTAATATAAATATTATGGTAATTCATGGGTACTTACAAATACTTTCTCAACAATTGATAAATGTGAGAATTTACAGGACATGCCTTGCTATAGTATAAAGTAAGATTCAGAAAAGATAAAGATAAATTTTCTGTAAGCATTGATAATGTTTCACTATGTTATTATTATTATTATTTAATAGGTTTTAATAATATCTATCAAAAGTGAAAGCTTAGGATCACACGAATTGACATTTGAATAGGTGAAAATATATATAGATTGATATTTTTTTTGTCAAATATTTTTATTATTATTATCACCACGTCTTACTACCCGTTCGGGTTATACGCACTTTCGCTAATGTGTAATGGTAGGGTGATTGTGATATGAAATGGAAGACCTACAGTTTAACGTTGAATCCGAACCACGGTGGGAGGCCTGGCATCCCCCACATTCACAAGTTGGGATTAATACACGTCTTGTCAGAGGTTGAAGGAAGGGTTTGGTAATCAGATAAATCTGTGCCGGGACCGAGGATTAAACTCCAGACCCCAGCACTGAAGTCGGACACATTACCCTTAGATAACCAGGTCACCTTTTGGGTGGTTGGTTGTCAAATACAATTTTTTTCTCTTAACATTATTTAACTAGAATAAAAACGCTGTGAAAAGAACAGAAGACTTCTCCGTTATACGATAAATACAGTGTTAACTTTAATAGAGTTCACCTCTCATCTTTTTGTTTTGTTTTTTCACATATAAACACTCTGATATTCCCTTTCTCTCTCTCTTTATATTTCCCTCCTTCTCTTTGTTTCTTTCTTAATGGTGCCGTGTTCCCCAACGGTTGGTGACACGAGCTTTCTTTTTCAAAACCTTTTAGGACGATCGAGATTGCTTTCATTACGAAACGTCACACATGATCCTCTTTTTTTCTGCAAGGAGATAGGAAATAATAATATTAAAAAAAAAAGAGTTATAGGAAGTTTTCGATAATTTAATCTGTCTAGGAGAAAGAACGAAAAGATCCATTACATTACACATGAAGCGATAAATAAAGGTAAAAGAAGAGCATGACCGGTCGGTAGGTAAATTTGATTTTATTCTTTATCGCATTTTCCACGTCAGCTCGAATTTCCTTCATTACTTTGGATCATCGTTCGGTTCTGTTTGAAGGAAGGGCTTTAAAAAAAAAGCATTACGGTTTGACTCGTGAGTAAACAAAAGAATAATGGGATTATTGAGAAAAGTGAATCAGAATCCTACCATCGTAGGTTTTTTTTGTTACAAAAAATAGGATTTTTCGTGAACTTTGAAATTATAGGTTATGAATCGTTTATTATTGGAAAACCACATTTTTATTTAAAATATATTTTTATGGGATTATTGGACTTTCTTAAATATCTTTAAGTGAAAATAATCTTTTAGAAATGATTAACGTTGGAATTAAAATTGAATTACCTATATCGGTGAGCATGCAAAATAAATGCCATACTCATCAAGTTTTTTTCTTTTTTACTAAATATTTTCCCATGCTGCCTTCACGCAAATTAGGATATCTCTCTTCTAAATTATTGCTAAATCCTTCGTGTCCTGTTAACGTGATTAGATGTAGCTTATGATTATTATTACTTAAGACTCTGTGGAGGAGAAAATAATAAAATTGAAATAATAGATATTAAATATTATTAATTGTTTTACAATGTTATGTAACATTATGATGTGTAATGTTACAATGGGACCACGCCCACTACGAACATTAATGGATGTGACGCTTCAATTCATTATGTAGTTTACTTCCTCTCCCTTTATTACCTTCTCATGGTCGGGGTGATAACAAGACGTAGAGAGGGTGTAACAGTTATTATGGAAAATCTGTTCCTATCTTATAGTAATTGTATCAAGTTTAGGTGTAAGTTTCTCGTTAGGTCTGTCAATCTGTTTTGTCTATTGTTTAATGACATTTTTCTAACACTTGTACTTTAACTCATAGCTGGGGGCTCGGGGTTCAATCCCCGGTCCTAGCACAGATTTATCTGATTACCAAACCCTTCCTTCACCTCTGAAAAGACGTGTATTAATCACAACTTGTGAATGTGGGGAATGCCAGACCCCCACCGTGGTTCGGATCCCCCGTAAAACTGTAAGTCCTCCATCTCATCTCACAATCATCCTACCATCACACATTAGCATAAGTGCGTATAACCCGAACGGGTAGTAAGAAACGGTGCTAATAAAAATAAATAGCTTTAAGAAAAGCCCCTATTTCCTAACCGATTCCTACTATACAGTAAAACTGTGCTAAGTTAAAAGGCCTTACAGATTTTTGATTTTTTTTAGCACTGCTTCTTATTACCCGTTTGAGTTACACGTCTTCAGGAGTATTATTTTAAAGAATTTTTTTTATTCCGCTCCTATAGGATTATAAACCTTTAATTTTTATTTTTACTACCAAATAAATTAATATGACAGACAAAATGTAGTTCCAGCTTGTCTTTAGCTCTCTTTAACGTGAAATGTAGCAGTTCCAAGTTCTAAATTAGGCTATAAATAAATACAATTATTATATTTTGTAAGGACAAACAATTTTTTTTATTTTTAGAAATATAATTTAAATTTATTCAAGTAGTCAAATCCCATTAAGTAGGTTGTCATAAATTAAATTAATATGTAAGTCATATTTGGATATAGCTATGTATTTAAAAAGTTATTCTTAAATTTTTACAGTAAAATAACTTCAACATCCAATTCAATATAGCGTCACGTTTGGAAACTTTTTTTTCTTACATTTCCACTAAGGGAATGTCAATCAATTATTGGAAGAGTTCGTCGTAGGCAGGAAATTAAACTTCATATAATACTGATCGATGCTTCTTTCAAGAAACAAGTTCTAAAAGAGCACTGAAGTGGGTCACACGGTTAGTGTATCCTTAACTGATTCAAGAGAAGGAAGTCTTATTCCGAATAACTGATCGGGTATATGTATTCAAAACAGTGCTAACTATCCTTCTTGCTTCGATGTATGTTCTATTATTGGTTTTAGTTAATTAAGGGGGGAGGGGGGGGGGTTAAAGGGAAAGTGAGAAAGGATCAGTGTTTTTATAATTTTCATATCAAAACATTTTTTTCGTCAAAATAGATTAAATACTACTCCAGAAGAAACATATAGTATAATATTCTTCATATTGTGATATCAATGATTGTTGAATATCTGTCAAGAGTATATCGGCATTATGAGACATTTTTTAAATGAAAAGAAAAAGTTGTTAAATTCAAGGAAACCTTTTATTGATTGATATTCAAGAACTTTTGAGTTCACAATTTGAATAAAATTAAATTATATTTTTCTATAGGAGAAGTATTTGATTTATTTTGTCCAAAAATATTTTGCTATAAGAATTGAAAAAAAAAAATATAACTCTCAACTGGTTTTTCCTCCACTACCGTTTGAATTCAGGAAAATAATAATCCTCATATTGTTATAGCTCCCATGAGAACGAGAACTATTGCTCTTCAAAAATATAAATAATAATCCTCATATGATTTATTTCTGTTGTAGGATATAACAATAAAGGACTGCAATTGTCTAAAGAATCAAAGAACTACGGTCATTTGCGTACAACTTCGATAAATATGTTTTTATTTTGGATGCATTTTTTAAAATGTATTCAGCTCAAAATGTAAGGTTGCTTAAGGTATAGTACAGTAGTATTAAACTATTTTTTGTCCCCGTATTCCCAAATATAATTTTTATTCGACTTTATACCCCTGAAGTTGTTGGTTTATAATGCCATATATACATATTTTATAATTTATCTCTAGATAAAGAGGAAATGGCTCTCCCAGATTATATGTCCTTGAAGCCTGATATCTGTAGACTAAACATATATCTGGCTCTGATTATACAGTGTTCATCATAAAGTAATATTTATTTAAATTGTACTTACCCCCTTGGATGTCTTCAAGTGTCCCCAGGGGTACTCATACCCCAGGTAGAATACCACTGGTATAGATCACTGTTGGTATCTTTCATCTTCATTTTGAGGGAACACCATATTTTGAACAAACTACAAACTAAGCTTTGTGGGACAGCTGGACATTTTTTTTAGCACCACTTCTTACTATCCGTTTGGGTTATACACTTAGGTATTAATTACGATAATGACTTTAGATATGGTCATATAAAGGAGGTGTAACCGCATTTTCTTCGCATGCAAGTGGAAAGCCATTTAAGGAAAACAAACCTCATTACACCCAACCGAGATTCGAATTTTAATCTCCTTACCATCGGGAGACAAATCAACTGAGACCTACATGATAATTATTCTAATGGGGTAGGGATTAGGAAGGAAGCAATTTAGAGGTGATATACGCACATTGGCGTGGATAGATAATGGGAAAACCATTTAGGAAAATAATAACTTCCATAGAACTGACGGAGATTCGAACCCTTATCTCCCCTTCTTAAGCAGGCCAGACTTATACAAGAGGGACGACTTAGACCATTATACCACTGAAGTGGGTAATTTCAACTTAATTAAGGACTTAATCAAAGCTGAAGTAAAGGGTACGATATCCAAGAGGAAGTGATCTCATATAAGCATGAGGAGATAATGATAAAAACACAATGAAGAAATGAATAGCCATAACCTAAGTTAACCTATTCGTGATTGAAAACTCTACCGTATCGTAACAGGTGATCCAATCTATTGCGAACCTGATGCCTTGGACCATATTTGTGTTTTATTGTGCCTTGAAATAATATAATTAATTTTATGGATAAAACCAAAATTATAAGGGACAATAGGTTTTGATTATATTAAGCATGACTGTCAAAATGAGAATCAACAAACACGAAGAAAGGTGAAAAGCTGGTATTCATCTTCCTACATCAAACGCGACAGATACGTCACTATGACCTTATACATCCGTTTTTTTATACATATATCTAGGAATGAAACTGCTTATGTAATATCTCATTCTCCTTTGATAAAATCAGCACACCCGTGCAATGAAAAGCTTATAATTTTTTATGGGTAGAACGGGGAGGGTGTGAAGGGGTGAAAAAAGGGGGGAATGTATTCTATTTAGAAAGGTTTCATCCCGAAAGAGATAGAGAAGCCTCTTTCTTGTGGTTTTCAGATCTGACCACCGTCCTAGAGCAAAACGAACATGTTTATAGCACCAGCTATATAGCATGCGTCTGTATTTCGTGAAGGAGGTTGTAATATGTAAATGAATGGGACTTAAAAAAAATAGAGGAAGGGAGTAAATGGAGAAGGGGGGGGGGTAGGTTCGGACCCTAGTATGGGTCGAGAGGAAGGTACAAAAAAAATAACACGATGGCTTTCATCTAATGTAGCAGACCATAAAAGCCGACATGATGAAATTGCTATCGTCCTTACTTTCTCTCGTTCAACCCTGCTAAGCTCACACAACAAAATTACACCAGACTCTAGTGGCTATGGATGGGTAAGAGGGATGGAAAAAGGGGTTTTTGGGGGAGGGGAGGAGCGTTTTTAAGGAGAGTACTAGCCTATGTGGTGGTTGGTCCTCTTTTGGGCGTGTGTGAAGATCCTTATGAAATGGGATGGAATGGTTGTTGTCTGTTTTGCTAATTACGTATCCTGAACACTTTACCCTTTTTCCTTTTTTTGGGATGAGAGGGGGTTGGTGTGTGGATGTGGGGGTCTAGGCCTAAGTGATGTGATGTGTGTGTAGTTTATTTTTTTCTAGTTGTTGTGAAAACTATGTGGCATACTCTTGAAAATGGGTCACGTCATAGGTTGTTAGTAAAATGGGGAAACTCTATAACGTGTTTTGGTGTCATTACATTATTAAATAATGTTTCTAAAAGCTTTTGGATCGATACTTCAATGTGAAAACCCCATATAGTAAATGGTGCATGGCTTTCAACAATTACAGTTTTATACTTCCCACAAGAAAAATAAACTAAGCTAATGCATTTAATAGGAATGTTAGCACCTGTATAAATTGTACTAGCTGTTGTACAGTACATTAAAGATAAAAATAAATACTCGATAGGTGGGAGTTTTAATAACTATGTTCATAGTTCAGTAGATTCTTATTTGCTTGCTGATATTGTCTCTAGAGAATAATCACAATTAAATGTTTGGTTAAAAAAAAGACGTTGGTAATTATTGAAAAATATATAATTTACGATCGTAAAATATCCATCTAATTACTGTAATATTTAGAATACGTGTTAGATCACCTAAAACTCTTTACTAAGGATACCGTTATCAATAAGCGTTAAATAACCCCCAATTTTAAGTCTTTCTTTCAATATCTAATACCATATTCTCATCTACTTCATCTATCAGAACTGGTTGCATAACAACCACCAATTTTAATAATATTATAGGCCTATGGTATTATATATCTTTGCAAATAATAAATTAAAGACACAATTTTTTCAGTATTTTTATAAAGTTTTTAACCTTTAAGTTTTTTAGCTGTGTAATACAAAAGTCGATGATGCATGTAATAGAGTGTGTGTGTGTATGTTTGGGTTTTGAGTTTATTTATGGGACTTAATCATACTTTTAACACTTTATAGCTTGAATCATATACTTTGGCTTAGGGTCAGGTAAAATTACTCTTAAATCATTTCAGAATAAAGTAACTTCAAAATTTTAATAATACTTAATAAATTCAGCATACATTTAACATGAACTATAAAATGTGAAAAAAAAAATTGATTGAATTTGGCATGAGATAAAAAAAGAGAGAAATGTGTTAAAGTATTGTAAAATTTTAACTAGATCAAATTTTAAAAAATACTTTAAGCATGCATAAATATAACTACATTAATACATAATAAACCATGCTTTCCTATGAAATTTTTTTAGCTCCTTCAAATTTGTGCTAGCATTTCTAAATAGTTTGATTAAAGTTTAATTAAAATAAGCAACAGCTAAAGTAATCTTAAAGCTCACTCATAAATAGATACAAACATATCAAAGACAAATATTTAAAAAAACAAGTCACAGTATGGAGTATTTAAATAAATCACTAATTTTAATATATTTTAAGTATTAATCTCTTAGAGCACGATAAAAATGAAGGTGCTCTTTGAGCATGCGTACAAATATTTTTAAATGTTTCAATTATTAAAATTTTACTCAAAGAGAGAAAAAATATATTTTATTCTCAAACGTTTTAAATTCATTTGATTATTAACTTTTATTTCTTATTCCTTATACGAACTGCTGATTATTTTATGTAACAATTTCCAGCTAATTTGTGATGATTAAAATAATACTAACCAAAGACCATAATAATATTTTTGTTTGTGCATTAGTATGCCTATAATTATTATTAAATAATAATTATTTTAACTAGTATTATTATTGTTGTATTTTACAATAATTTTTTGATCGTGCTTACTTGTAGATAAATTACCATTTATGAGAGTCTTAATAAATATTTTTTGCGATAAAATATAATCACATATTCAATCTACGATGTGTATGAGTTTATAAATGTATGAATACATGTGTCGAATTAATAAATTAATTAAACGCTATTAACATTACACATGAATTATTCATATACAATCATTAGCCATATACGTTCTATATAGCACCATATAGAATTAACTCTATATTTAATGCATAGTTATAATAATCTATTCTTTTATTTTAAATAGTCGTATATGTTTATTTTTAAATTGAAATTTTATAAACTAAAATTTATGAAAATGTATACTATACAAGAAATGGTGATAACAGTTTGCAATCGTCCATTTAGAATGGATATTTAGTAAATTTTGGGAGAAGTTTTTAAAGTTTGCCTATTGCATTTCGAAACCTCTATTTATTTATTTTGTTAATAACGATTGTATTTAAAGGTTTATAAATGAATACTGGGCTAGTAACGATGATATAATTTAGTAATAATTTGACTCTTATTTTTAAATAATAATATACAGGCTACTAGCTAGGTTAATTTGACACTTATTTTTAAATAATAATATACAGGCTACTAGCTAGGTTAATTTGTTTTTCATTATTTGAAACAGTATCATATATCCTATTGACATGATTATAAAATGGGGAAGAAAAAAAGGGTACGATTTTTTTTAACCCTTCACTCTTCTAATACCAAACATGGCTTATTATCGCATTCCATTAAATCCGATTAAGTTAGTAAGTTTAAATCGATTATGAGCAGCACAAGCAATATAGCATATTTATTGATTACACACACATACTTTTCATGTAAATAATTCAATGTTTTGAAATTTCCAAGACTACATTTATTTGATGTATTCATTCACTATTTTATGTGTTTTTCAGAACTTATTTGCTCAAAATATTACTAACAGTCTGGGATATTCGTATATTTTACACTAGTCAGGTAGTGTTGAGGAAGATATAATTTCTTGGTAATGTACCAGTAATTTCATTGAGAGATAGTAAGGAACCATTTAGGGAAAAAATTTCAGGTCCCCTGTACGAGATTAATCTTTTCCATCAACGAGGAACCACACGCGACGAGATTTTTGCCTTTTTTACTCTCTCGTATGTGAGGATTTTAAGGTAAATATAGTTTCATTATATTTTATTTTGAATTTTATTTCTTCAGACTATTAAAATGGTCCAAATATTTCGATATGATTTAATTTAATTTTAATATACTGAATGTGCTATCATTAGAATTAAAATTTAATGAAAAAAATATGAAAATAATACAAATGTTTCGTATGGAAAAAAATTAATTAAATTATTACAACATTTTTTTCTTTTCTTTTTAGTTTCCTTCTAGTTTTTTAAAAAAATACTCTTTTTTTTCAAATTTATTATCTTAATGGGCTAGTTATTTTTCCTGCTAGCTTCCTGTGGTGCTTAGAGAAATAAGTATTCAAGGAAACCTTAAATAAACCATTATAAAGTACATTTAAAAAAAAATCATTTTACTAGAAGGGAACTTGTATGCATTTGTATTGATCCTTATAGGGGGTGGTCTAAGTCAGGAGGGGGGGGGGGG
>CABFOV010000849.1:10274-32443 GCA_902141375.1 Timema poppense
GGGGGGGGGGGGGGGGCTGTGATAACCCTTCTCAATATAATTTAGTCAGGGTATGTTAGTTTATCTAAAAAAAAATGTTGATGTAAGCCATGAAACAATTTTAAATTAATATTATTTTAGAGAAATTGATACTATATGCTAACATTTAGAGCTTCAGATCAATTAATTGACGTATGAATATATGAAAATAGCATTAGAACTTTTTATATCCGTCAGTTAACACCGTTTCTTCCATAATCATACTATAAGAAAGGTACAGGGAAAAATGATGGAAAGTAACATTACATTAATTTCCCAGGACACCAAATTTGAAATATCAAACCCCATAATTACCCCAGCAAACACGTTTTTTAATCAATTTAAATATGACGGGGACCTCTTTTAACCACAATTTAAAGTGTATCAGAAAGGTCTTATGATTGTCTAACAGATGGCAGCACTAACTAAATTTGATTTAAAATTATTACTATTATTATTATTATTAGCACCGCGTCTTACTACCCGTTCGGGTTATACGCACTTACGCTAATGTGTAATGGTAGGGTGATTGTGAGATGGAATGGAGGACCTACAGTTTAACGTGGGATCCGAACCACGGTGGAGGCCTGGCATTCCCCACATTCACAAGATGTCTTGGATTTAAAATTGACTTTTACCATTTTCCTCTGTACCATTCATTACTGTAGAGCACAAAATTAATCAAATGCTACTCAAAATGTGTACAATTTGTTTTTAAAGTAAAATAAATGGTACGGTGCACCGCAGAGACTTTCTCCCAATTTTATCTTTAAAAAAACATTTACTAAAAACTCGTAAGATTTGAGAAACGAAATATGTCTATACATTGTTGTAGAAACACTACACCAAAGATCTTAAATTAAATAATAGACAATGTTTCCTAATTATTCAATGTCATTAGGAACTAGGAAAACTGTTAAAGAAAATTTGAGAAAAGAGATGAACGATATCTTTGTCCACCAAAGAATTGAAATAAAAAGAATATATATTTGTTTATAGTGCATAAATTATTGGTTTTATAAAAATAAATTTCAAATAAAATATTGTTCTCTTTAATAGTACTTACAACGTTACGATGATAAGTAATTTGGTATCTCAAACCGTTGCGGAGAAATGATGAAATATTAAGAATTTCCCTCATATAAACTATCCTTAAATTAATTTCATAAGACAATGAGTTTCCATCTTGTTTATAATGATACACAGTGTCTATAAATAGAATTTAATCAAAATCGTTATACCAAATTTCGATGTAATCGATTTTTCCCCTTTTTTTTTGCCGTTCAGCAAACTACCCATAAATTTAGGGCTGGATCTATAATTCCAAAAACCCCTCAGGGGGAACTTATGAACACCCCAGATACCAAGTTATAGCCCAATCTGTAAAATAAAATATTCGGCCTTAGCTTGAGGTACAGACAGACGAATATATAGACGGCATTGCAAAAAAACACTTTTTTTTTGTTTCATGGGGTGATGTAACGGTACCCTTTATCAAAATCACGAGTTAGATAATTTTTTTTTAACAATCACAATACTTTCTGTCCGAGGTGTGTAGATAAAGTAAAAAAATAAGTGTGATCAAATATTATTTATTTTCACAAGTTTTCTCGTTAACTTAATAATCAAGGCCTCTTTGACGAAGTTAACTCTTCTTGTAATTAGTTGCGTACTAAAGTTAAGATACTTCCTTCTCAATTTACCTGTAAAGTTGTACAGATTTATCGAACGAAAACGCCTTACTTAAGCTAAATAGACCCATGGGGGAAGGTAAAAGGTATGTAACCTCCACACTCTAATGGCATCAATCTTACCCTACGATTAGCGAATGTGGCGACGCTAAATTGGCTGCAGAGGTAAATGTGAGGAGAGAGAGAGAGAGAGAGAGAGAGAGAGAGAGAGAGAGAGCTTTAGGTTACATAATCCGAAACTTTCTGATACAAACCATCAACGATAAGGATAGAGAAGGGAGTGAAGGATAAAAAAAAACCAACCTTAAGGGGTTAGAATCCCACGTCATTAACATCATATCAACTTTGATGAGTGTGCTAAAAAACTAGTTAGGGGAAGTTATGAAGAGGAGTAGGGTGTGGTATGTATCCATCATCTGATAAGAGACCTTCTACATCTAGTTCGAGTACAGAGTTTGAAGAGGTATATAAGTAGACTCCCCATTTCCTCCTCCCCCCTCCCCCTACTCACTTACACTCTCACCTTTTAAAAAAAATGAGGGTAAGGAGGGAAGTAGGGATATGAGGTTAGTGATGGTTGTGATGTTGTAAAGAGGGGAGGGGGGAAGGACCTGTGACGTCATGATCGATGAGTGTTTGAATTTTCGAAAGCTTCCCCTTTTGTGAGTTTGTAGAGCGTTGCGAAGATAAATACCTTGTCCACTTCTTGTATGGGCTTTGACTCACTCCCTCCACCCTTGTAAGGACTACTTTGTTTTCTGTAAGGTGCAAATAAATAATGGCGGAGGTGAACCATTCGTCAAATAAGTGTTATGGTGTTCTCTCACCTCATTTATTTTGTTATTTACTGTCGGTCGGCTAATTGGGTCGATGTTAGTACTGAATGGTGTTGTATGAATGGATCGACTACTGTTTTAGCCATTAGTTACCATAATTACTTTGGTTCGAAGCCAGATTGAGATAAAATAGTTTGTGTTTATTTAATGATGAAACTATTTTGAAACTAAGGCCAATTGTTAAATAACGAGTGTGGTGTCCTATTCTATTTAGTTTGTAGGTCATGTTTTGAAACATTGTAACAAATTAATTAAAACGTAGAGTTAAAATAGTGCAATGATATGTATATATTTAATATTGGTAATAAAATACCAATAATATGTGTAAACTAATGTAGGGATACACTAATTGTATTATTACCACTCTCACGTAATGATACTTAATCGATTTATTTCAATGGGTCATACTAATAGAATTTTGCATTGATGATGATTAAAAAGGACCTATTAACAGCAATTTCTAAAAAGATTTTTAATATATTTCAATTGTTGGGTATTTCTTGTTTTAAAAATAATTTTAAAAAATAGTAATTTTAAAGAAACTCTATTACTTAGCCTACGATATGTGTTTAGTAGGTCAAATACTTAGTATTTAATTTTTGTTTTTGTTTTTGTTAAACACAATTTCCACATTCCTTTGTTTACCCTAGATATTTACATAAACACTGTTTTTAGCACGGAGTCTTATTGGGTACTGTTAGTTTGGGTAGTACGCATATGTACTAATTACGCTAATGTATTATGTATTAATATGGTTGAAGAAAGAGTAAGTTTACCCGAATTTTCGTTGATAGAGAGTAGAAAATCATTTAGAAATAAACACCCTCAATGTATCCGAACCGAATTTTAACATTGATCTCCCGGTCCCCATCATCATCATCAGCAAAAATATAGTATACTGTGAGAGGGACGCCTTATACCCCTCGACCACCAGATTGGTCAAATATATTTAGGTGAGTTTGCTTTCATGGTTTCTCACTCTCAACCTGACAAGTTCACGTAAATTTACTTTAAGGGGAAAGTGTAGAAAAAGCGAGGTTAAGGTCAATGTTTTTGCGGTTTTTATATTATTATTATTATTATTAGCACCGCGTCTTCCTAACCGTTCGGGTTGTACGCACTTACGCTAATGTGTAACGGTAGGGTGATTGTGAGATGAAATGGAGGACCTACAGTTTAACGTGGAATCCGAACCACGGTGGAGGCCTGGCATTCCCCACCTTCACAAGATGTCTTGTCAGAGGNTGATAACGGGGAGATCGAGGTTCGAATTTTGGTTGAGTGTATTGAGGTTTTTTTTTCCAAAATTGTTTTCCACTCTCCCTCCACGCAAATGTGGGTACACTTCCTTTAAATATAATCTTCCTAATCCCTACTACCTTTAGCCTAATTAGTACACAGGCATATATCCCAAACGGGTAGTAAGACGTGGTGCTAAAAAAAGTAATCAACGAAGGTTAGAATAATAATAATAGTAATATTTAGCACCGCCCCTTACTAACTGTTCGGGTTATACGCTTAAGTAATAACTACGCTAATGGGTTAAGAATTGGTAAGGTTGAATATAGAGGAATCGAATCCGCATTTGCGTGGAGAGAGAGTGTGGAAAACCATTTAATAAAAATTACCCCCGTTTCAACGAACTGAGAGTAGAGCCTCAATCTCCCCGTCATAGGCAGTCAAGCTCAACACAAAACTAGCGCGTTAACCAACTACGCCACCGAGGCGGGTAAATAAATCAAATATGGGTTTAGTGGAAACAAGTGTAATTTTCTTGCAATGGTGACCTCAACATTTATTGAATATCTGTCAAGGATGTCTTGGAATTGAATTACAACTTTTTCTCTTCATTTAAAAATGTGTCATCAAATGCAGCTATGTTCATTATATATATTCAAAAATTAATGTTGATATCGCCATGTGAAGAAAATTAAATTTTATATTTGTAGTGAAAAAATATTTTAATTACTTTGACAAAAAAACAACGTTTTGTTACAAAAACTGCAAAAATGCTGACCTTGACTCGCGTCTCCTTCAATCCTATTCTAAGTTGTACCTTACTCGTCTCTAAATTAATAGTTTAAGCTTGGGGGTTCAGCAAGATGGAGACGCAGGGCCGTAGTCAACCAATAATTCCGGGGAGGGGAGTGGGGGGATTTCGGTAGCTCATCCCCCACATGCCGGAGGCTAGAAAAAATTCTAAATGATAAACCGTTCTAGAAGCTCTCTGAAGTGTTTTTTTTATGCAACACAGCCCCCTAACTGCCTGAGGCTAGGGAAATTTCTGGATATTAAACACATCTAGAAGCTCTTTGAAGTAATTTTTATGGTAACAAAGCCCCCTAATTTGTATTTGTACCTTAATTTTGATATTGTTTAAACCACAAATAAAGCCATATATATTGTTCATAAAATTTTGGAAGGGGGGTTTGAGCCCCTAAAACCCCCTCCTGACTACGGCTTTGATGGAAAGTACGATGCGTATCGCGAGAAAGAGAAAAAAAGAGTCAAGACGTAGAGGACTAGACACAGTAAATATAAATAGAGAGAGACTTGCGTTCGTCTTCTTGAGGACAGATGTTAAAACAAAACGAAATAAAAAGCACGCCACTGAATTGTGCCTCGCGCTAAGTGCTGGCGTATAGAGACAGGATGACAACCACTTAACACATATACGAGCCTTCAGATGTGGAGGGAGAATTGGAGGAAAGTGCACGATGATTGCTTTTAAGGAGCGACTTTTCTTTGAGTGAGAGCTAAAGACAATGGTAGACTAAGTTCCTTACTCTAAAGTGACATTTTACTTTATTTTTTGTAAAAAAAAATTAAAAATAGTAAATATCTTTAACCACAAAGTTCATAAACTACACCAATTATTTCAAACTTTATTGATTAAATAGTTGGTTTAAAAATTTCGTATCGAGAATTTTAATTCAATATTTATACAATTGGTCGTTAAGAAAATGTAAACATTTTTCTTGAGGAAAAGAATTGATAAACTATTGCTATCTTTTAGGTAATGATAATTTATATCAAATGTAATCAATTTGGATAATGTTACTTAACTTATGAAAACGTGAGAAATTATTTGAACCAATAATTTTAGGGAGGGGGGATGGTTTGGTGGGCCCATCCCCCAATTTCTGGAGACTTGAAAAAATTCCAAATGATAAATAGTTCTAGAAGCTATCTGAAGTGTTTTTATGGCAACTTAACACCATAACTTTTGAAGGCAAGATAAATTGTAAATATTAAACACCTTTAGAAACTCTCTGAAGTGCTTTTTATGGTAACACAGCCCCCTGATTTGTGCTTGTGCCTTAATTTTGATATTGTTCTAACCATAAACAAAGCCATATATATATATTGTTCATACAATTTTGGAGAAGTTTGAACCCCCAAACTTCCCCTGACTACGGGATTGCTTTGTCTTTCCATCGCCTCCCCTTTGAGTTATAGGGATTTATTTATTAATTAAGATTGATATGGCACACGTGTCAAACTTGGTAGTCATGGGGTAAAAGCTCGCTTTTAGGACCTGGTGTTTGTGGTTTCTGGCCCAGCCGTGGTTGACGGTTTTTTCTTGAGTGATAAGAATCCGTAGACTGGATATAATCGCCGAGAGAACTGCGTGGTCACTATTGGGAAACATGGTTGTCATTCTCTGGTTTTATTGTGGTCAAACCCGCCTCGTTGGCGTAGTTGGCTAACGCGCATGTCGTGTTGAGCTCGACCGCTGAGGACGGGGAGATCGAGGTTCGAATCTCGGTCGGGGGTGCTGGGGTGGTTTTTCCTAAATGGTTTTCCACTCTCCCTCCACGCAAATGCGGGTTCATTTCCTCTAATTCAACCTTCCCAATTTCTAATCCATTAGAGTAATTAGTACTTAAAGCGTATAACCCGAACGGGTAGTAAGACGCGGTGCTAAATATTATTATTATTGTCAATCACCCTTCAAATATAAGACAAGTTTCGCAACGCTGGTTAGTCGAGGTTGCCAGTAGCTCCTTCTTACCCCAGAACACCAACTTCAGACATAACTGAGTGCGAGGAGCTTTGGCAACAGTTAACTGAGAGAGAGAGAGAGAGAGAACTAAGATAAGGCTTTCCTCCACAAGACCTGCAGTTCCCTTAGCAATGATATTGTATGTAGCACAACTTCCTTCGGGGGGGAAGTAAAGATATTGGTCCCGTGTCCATTGCGGCACGTAATAGAACTCTAGATGTTATGTGAAAATATCTTTTCCGGTAAAATTGTTAGTCCCTTTTGCGCTTTCTCATATAAATACAGTGTGGAAGGCGACCCGGAACCATCACACTTTCTGAACTCCCCTAGTAGATGGGATATCTACCAGAGGGTGTGGGTGGTACTGATCAGCGGAAGGGTTGAGTGTATGCCCAGCACCTGATGAATATAAATCACATCGAACCAACCTTCGTGTTGTTGACCTAAGAAGAAAAATATGGTACACCTGATGAATATATAATTTAAAAGAATATACCTGCACCCCCGTGAGGGAAGATGTGAAGATACTATTTAGGAAATAAAACACCCTCAGTATATTTGAGCAGGATTCTAGCACCGACAGCTCCTCCATCAACTAATCAAACTAAATTAGCATTATATTTAGACCACGTGACGACCAGCATAGGTATTTGAATAGGTAAAAAATTAAGTCCTTGGGCAGCATTTAAAACCAATGATTTCTAAAATAATACAGGCTCAAAGGTACGTTAAATAAACTTGAATTTTTATAGGAATTCCACTTTAGAAAGTCACTAAATTTATTTTTAGAAGCGCATCCTTACTACCTGTTCTGGTTATGCAACTATGTACTAAATACACTCATGGGTTAGGGATTAGGAAGGCTTATTTTAGAGGAAGTGCTCCTGTATTTGCGTAGAGGTAGTGGAAAAGCATTTAGGAGAAACCACCCTAAAAGCACCCGACCGGGATCAAACCCCGATCTCCCGGTCTTTGGCAGTTCAGTTCAACACAAGATTAGCGCGTTACACCACTTGGCTAACGAGGCGGGTGAAAGTCACTAAAATATGTATTTCTAAAAATATGTATTATTTGATTTACTAGTCTTAAAAGTTCATTTAAAAGGACTCAACAACTTTCATACATTAATATTTATTTATGCATTGCTGTATAATTTCTCCTTATATCCTTAATTAAATGAAATACGGTTATAAATAAAATCTTGTAATTTTATTTTCCCTACCCTTGTAAAAACATGAGTTCAGAGTTTTCAAGTAATGGGCTTCCTTTGCAAATCATACTCTATCTTAAACTCTTCAAACTATTTTAAAATAAGAGCAAAGTTTAATAAAATACTATGAAATGGTGTAAATTGTTTTTAAATATGCAACTGATCATAATTTTAATCTTGTCTTTGTTAATTTAGTTGGATGAACATGGTTCCAATTTTTTTAATGAATAAGTCTTGTTACACACCGGTTTTAATTATTGTTGAAATGTTATAATCTTGAGATGAAGAGTGTTCGCAAGATGTGGTAGTATAAATTATTATTATTATTATTATTATTAAATGTGTAATGGTAGGGTGATTGTGAGATGAAATGGAGGACCTACAGTTTGACGTGGAATCCGAACCATGGTGGAGGCCTGGCGTTCCCCAAATTCACAAAATGTCTTGTCAGAGGTGAAGGAAGGGTTTGGTAATCAGATAAATCGGTGCCCGGACCGAGGATTGAACCCCGGCCGCCAGCACAGAAGTCTGACACCTTACCCATAGACCGCCAGATCACCCTGGGAGTATAAAGGGTGACTTGGTTGTCTAGGGGTAAGGTGTCGGGACCTCTGTGCTGGGAGTCCGGGGTTCAAACCTCGGTCCCGGCACAAATTTATCTGATTTTCAAACCCTTCCTGCACCTCTGCAAATACATTTTGTGAATGTGTTGAATGCCAGGCCTCCACCGTGGTTCGGATTCCACGTTAAACGGTTGGTCCTCCATTTCATCTCACAATCACCTTACCATTACACATTAGCGTATGTGCGTGTAACCCGAACGGGTAGTAAGACGCGCTGCTAATAATAATAATAATAATACTACTATAAAGTGTTGTATATTAAGTTATACTAGCCCCTAATTTATTTTATTTTAATCTACACTATAATTCCATTATTCGTTAGCCAAGGATTGAGATAGCGAGTCTTAAAGAAAAGAAAATAAGGTGTATTTTAACTTATTACACCCGCATTGGCTCAAAAAGAGAGAATGAACCGCAACATAAAGGGGAGAGAAACTACCCGCAGTACAGAATGGATGGGTCTAACCCCGTACTTTTATATACTAGTTAAGCTCACTAGCTATTAGTATCACCGCTCTTTATTTTATTTTTTGTTACGAGTCTTTTTTTCTTACTACCCATCTGGGATATCCAAGTTAAATATACTGATGCATTATGGAAGAGAACGGGATAATTTAGAGGAAATTTACTCGCACCTGCATGGATCGAGAGTGAAAAAATAATTAGGAAAAAAAACTTCATCAAAACACACCGGGTGGAATTTTATCTAACCACGTCCTCTTTGTCACCTGTGAGCCAGTATTTAGAATACGTGCTGGAGATATGTTCCATCTTCCCGCCAATTCAGGTATTTCATAATACAGGCATACTCCCGCATTTAGAACAAATTAGGATCCAGACCAGTGTTGTAACTCAAAAAATGTCGCAATTCAAAGCAATGCAGTTTTTCAAAAACGTATCGATGAATGTACTATACTGTAATCGTCATTATTATACGAACCCAACTGTAGTAGATATTATTATTATTATTATTAGCACCACGTCTTACTATCCGTTCGGGTTATACGCACTTACGCTAATGTGTAATGGTAGGGTAGATTGTCAGATGAAATGAAGGACCTAAAATTTAACGTGGAATCCGAACCACGGTGAAGGCCTGGCATTCCTCACATTAACAAGATGTTTTGTCAGAGGGGAAGGAAGGGTTTGTTAATCAGATAAATCTTTGCCGGGACCGAGGATTGAACCCCGGCCACCAGTATATAAGTCTGACACCTTACCCCTAGACCACCAGGTCACCTGATCGTTAAATAACTCATAATTAAAGTAAAAGTAACGGTTCCTACATAATTGACACACATCTTGTTAAACTCCCCCTTAAATGACCCGTTGAAGTTTGAGGAGAAAGTGGGCAGTTGTAAGATTATTTTAGAGAAGATGATGGTCCACTAGAAATGTGGGCGTTTCATTGTAATATTAACAAAGAACTGCTTTTTGTGTGTGTGTGTGTGTGTGTGTGTGTGTGTGTGTATATCATTTCAACAACTTGTCATTCACATGGAACCAAATAAACCCAACGTCTTGAATCCAAGTTTAAAAAAAAAGTTATATGCGCTCTATTTATTTTAAAATACGAAAAGGGTGAGAAATGCGAGTGGATTGATCTGAAAGGTTGGCAAATGATGAAAACGTAAACGAATTTCAAATTTGTTTATTATTGCTTTAAGTTTTTCTTTAACTGTTCTTTCGTCATGTGTTGAGTAATTTGCTATTTTTAACCATTTTCCTATTATATTCTATAAAGGCACAGCTGCTGGCCATATAGAACGAATCCATCATGTACATTCTTTACAATAAATGTTAGTGTAATACGGCAAGTTAGGAATACTATTTATTATTTATTTATTTAAGGTATTTAACGTTAATTTTCTGAAGCTATTAATTATATTAGCACACGATAATTTCTATGATGATATCAACAGTTCTTGAATATCCGTCTAAGGTGTAGTGGAAATTAGTGACAATTTTTTTCTATACATTTAAAAAGTTTCTCATCTAATGCCGCTATGCTCAGAACAGATATTCAACAACTGTTGATACGAAGAAAATTAAACCTTATGTTTGTACTGGAGCAATGATTTATTTATTTTAGCCAAAAAAAATTTTGCTGCAAAAACTGCAAAAAATCACAGGCCCCTCCTCCCCTTTTCTCACGTCCCCTTCCATCCTAACTTATGTGCATTTCATACCTCACAACACAGAACGCGCAGTTGAATTTCAGTCATATTTTGGGTGGACTATGGTAGAACTATTCTTTATTTATTTAGAATGGGTAAATATATGAGAAAAATGTTAAATAAAACATTCCGTATATTGGGAATGAACATAGGAACTTTTTTTTAACAGCCTTCATGTTTTTATTAATTTAATTTGTGTGCAAAATTGGGCTTTGTCACAGTCATTTATCGGGTAAATTCACTATTCACTATTCATTCATTTCATTTGTCTTTTGTTTGGTGCGTTCACTCTTCTCTTTTTATATCTACAAAATCACCGCCCCTTGCACTTAGTTTGTACAGTGCTGCCTGCATCTTTGCTGTGGTCAACACCTCGACTTTTCTTTAGGCCGTAGCCTGCCTGCATTTTGGTGGGTCTGTAAGACTGATGTGCGATAGTACCTTTTGGCTAAGTGAGGAAAGCAATGCGAAACTACCTCACTCCTCATTTTCCTTGTACTCCTCTTTAGTGTTGTCTAGTCTTTACATCTGACAACTGTTAAGGATCCAAACAAACAATAGGTTGAGTACTTTACATACGTACATACATACATATATATATGCATACATACATATATACATGCATACATACATATATACATGCATACATACGCGCATACATACATACATATATACGTGCATATATACATACATATATACATATATATACATGCATACATACATATATATATATGCATACATGCATATATATACATGCATACATATATATATATGCATACATATATATATGCATACATATATATATATGCATACATGTATATATATATGCATACATGTATATATATATGCATACGTATATATATGCATACGTATATATATGCATACATATATATATGCATACATGTATATATATATGCATACATGTATATATATGCATACATGTATATATATATGCATACATGTATATATATATGCATACATGTATATATATATATGCATACATGTATATATATATATATATGCATACATGTATATATATATATATATGCATACATGTATATATATATATATGCATACATGTATATATAAAATAATTTTTCCTTTGTACATTGAACTTTAAAGTCATAAAAAACCTCTCACTATTATTTTGAAAGGGAGCTTTTGATTTTCCTATATAACATATATAAATATTCTAAGTGCGTATTCCAATCCACCAAACATTGAAAAATGTCCACATAAACATGGGTTTAGAAATTATTAGTTTTAGAGTTATTAAAGGTTTTCCTCAAATATGAATAATTAGTCTCTGGGATTCATTGAATGACTTGCACAAATACCAGATTTAAGACCAATGGATTTTATTCATCTGTGAATATTTAAAGTCTACTGTTTTCTCAAATTCCATCCCTGATAATAAGATTTAAGAGAGAGTATCATAAACGGATGTGAGAAAATACTAAGCACCTCAATTATTTTAATTCAACAAAGAACGGCAAAGCATGGAACGAACGCTCAGAGAATGCATCAAAATAGGACACAATTTCGAACAATTTCTGTAACAGAAAGTTATGTCTTGTGTTTTTGTTTGCTTTTATTAAACTTTGTCTTGTCTAATAGCATTAGCTCTTCCGTTGGATTGTTTATTAGTTGAACAATAAAATTCCTACTACCTCAAAAACTAAACGTTTTCAGTACCATGTTTATATTTAACTTTTATTAATGTTTGGTGGGTGGAAATACAACACTAAAATGTTTGACATTAATTAATATACTCGTTGTATAATATAGAATTTAGAGTTCATCTGAAGAGCTGTCGGGATGCCACAATAGAGTGAAAACCCTTCTCTGGGAATCTGACATGAGGTAGAAACCATTACGTAGAATATCCACCTGATCGATTGATACTTTGACCAAGTTACTCGGTACGCGAACAGCGGATTAGTTATCAGAACTAATAAATTGTTCATAGTTATTACAACTTTCTAATAGTCCTCGTCACAGTAATTAACACAATAGGATTGAAATAGGGAGTGGTATTAGTAAAACAGCTTGCTCATATATATCCAAACTTACCCTTAAGGCATCACTTAGCGTAATTAATCTACTCTTATGAAGTAATTAGTAATATAGTACAGTTAATAGTAATAAATGCTATCACAAATACCATTCAACCCAACCAAAATGAAATCGAACATGTTCTAGCAATCAAATAAAGAGGGAAAGGTCTCCAAAAATTTTAAAGCACTCGTTAACAAAATATATATACTTTGGAAATAGCGTTACATCAACTATAACCCCAGATTTCTTTTAACCCTGTTTCCTACTCAACATTCCTTGAGAACATAAAACAATTTCAATTAATGAATTCACCCCGTTGTATATTGATTGGTTGATTAGACATGTTCTAATTAACCAAAGGTCGATTTCATTTCACGAGTATCAGCTGCATCCTCATTAATATATGTATGACAACATTGATACAGGTGACCTGGCGGTCTAGGGGTAAGGTGTCCGACTTCTATGCTGGCGGCCGAGGTTCAATCCTCGGTCCCGGCACAGATTTATCTGATTGCCAAACCCTTCCTTCACCTCTGACAAGACGTGTATTAATCACAACTTGTGAATGTGGGGAATGCCAGGCCTCCACCGTGGTTCGGATTCCACGTTAAACTGTAGGTCCTCCATTTAATCTCACAATCACCCTACCATTACACATTAGCGTAAGTGCGTATTACCCGAACGGGTAGTAAGACGTGGTGATAGTAATAATAATAATAATAAAATTGATACATACCTAGATATATATTGGACTGGTTTTATTACGATATAACATTTCTGTGAAAATGTGGCAGAGATTCACTTAAATAGATTATTAAATAAAATTGTATTATTATAATTTTAAATCGTGTTCATAAAGAGTGTTTATCGATTAAACGGGACATTATAGAAGCCAAGGAGAGAGTATGTGAAAATTTAATCAGACTGTTTTTTCTATTGGTTATAATATCTTAAAGGTTCAATTCGGTGGTCTTGGGGTAAGTTCTCACCTCAGTACTCGATATTTATGGGTTCCAACCCAGCCGAGATCAATGGATCTATCTTGAGTGATACTAATCCGTAGCACAGAATCCTTAGGATAGGAAGTAAAGCCATCAGTTCTATGTCGATTGTGGCATGTAAAATAACCATAGAAGGTGTGTGAAAAAAAAACTTCTCCGGGAAATTTGGTAGTACCTTTCACATTCGTTCATGAAAGTTTGGTGTAGAAGACAAATGGGGGATCAACACACTTTCTGAGGTCCCCTAGTATATGTTATTTATAATAGATGGTGCTGGCAGCAGCACAGACCAGCTGAAGGGCTGAGTGAATACCACGCTCCGTATGAATTGAAATCAAATCAAACCAACCTTAAGGTAAACTTAAGAAATATTTAGAAGCTCGATTAAAATAATGGTATTTGATCAAAAAGTACGGGTACCCCCAAAATATAACAGTTCCACAAAAGTGATACCTTTTGATTTAATTTTAGTCCTTCAAAGCTGAGGAATGAACGCAGAATTTTAGGATGAAAAAAAAATATACCCATATTTTCTGGTCACTTCCAAAGTAAAATTGAGGTGTTTGTGAGTGATTAGGCGTTGAAATATATTAAGATACATAGGGTATATTTCTGAATTCCGATCATAGAATGTAAAAAAAAAATACTCGTCAGACTATGTATGTAGTATATTGTTCAAAAGAGGTTTCAGATCCCAAAAACGATGATGTGTTACCTAACTTATTGAACCTGTGGCAAACAATGCTACATTATCAAATCACAAAATTTAAATTTAAAAAAAAAATAGTTTTTCCTCGCCCTTCTATGAAAATAATCGGTTGATATCCCTGTCCGTCCAATTACATCAGCGTCCATATGTGTCGTTTAAAGCCTTAAATTTATGTTTCCTCTTCGCCATAAAGTCAACTTCCGTTAAGACGACGCGAGACTCCTGACCTATGAGGGGCATGATAACATAACTCGTAGTTTAAAGAGGGGTTAAGAATGAACGCACCAATAAAGGACAAGTGGTGACACTTAAAACTCTTTGGAACATTATATTTGACGAATTTACAGTTGAAAGAACATTATTTTTTATTTATTTTTTATTTAGCACCGCGTCTTACTATAGCCATTCGGGTTATACGCTAAAGAACATTATTATTTGTATCTATGCTTGAATATATTTTTACCTTTTTTTAAAAATCAAATTCCAAATTTTAGACTTGAAAACAAAAAAGTTTGCGGATCCCAATTCGTAATAATTTTTTAAAGAATATATTGTTTTTATTTCACGGATAATTTAATAATGCAAACCCAAACTGATAAAATGGTCTATGCTCTAAGGCATCAGACTTGTGACGAGAATATCAAAGTTTGAATCCCGTCTGAGTCCAATTAGCTTGGTCAATCAACGGCTGAGTGCAATTAATATGGTTAATCACTGCTGAGATATGTTTCTGTTTTTTCTTCCTAAACGTTTATAAGATTGGATTTCCTAAAATTATCTTTCAAATTCTTACCTTATGGATTAAGACTTTAATGATCCCTTATGTCCAAACCAAAAACCAAAATATAAAATGTTTCTCTCTGATAGATTACTAATGGTAATTTGGTGATATATTAATTATAATAGCTTTATTAATGGTCAAAAGTAAGTCGTAAACTTTTATCGTCTTTACATACGTAACATAATGTTTAAAAATGTAAGTGAAAATAAAACTAAATTGGTGGGATCGTGGACCCAGTTTTAAAAGCTAAGCTTATTTAGTCTGGTTTGTTGATGAATGGGAGGTCAAGGTTCTAATCTCAGTCGGGTTTTATGGGGATATTTTATTCTTACTAGTTTTTCTACACCTAATCTCAGGTAAACTTCTTTAAATTATATATTTTTTCTCCTTACTAATATAATATAATCAAATGTGAGAATCCCATATGAATAGTAATAAACCTGTAAAATAAATAATATATCCTAACTTTGAATGTATTTTTTTTTATAAATATGGACATAAATATAACTAAGGTTTAAAGTTAGTAAATTTAAATGCTGGCATTCTTAAAATTAATCCATTATTTATCTTAAATATTATCCAAAAGCATAAAATTATTTTACCTCGATTAACCACCATCATTTTAAAAATTAATTATGTATTTTTAAACGTGTATTTTTATTTATTTCTTAATCGACTTTTTTGACTTAGAATTTTGTTTTGGTTCTTGTCACGTGTCTTAACAAGAAATAAAAAAATACTGCTCAACAAATTCTCTCTCTTTCTCTCTCTTACACACACATGCACGCACACACATACATATAAAGTATTACTGTAAATATGTTCCAAATACTTCAAGTCTTGCCTCCAATTTTCCATTTAGTCAAAAAAAAAGTAATAAAGTTTCCCTTTGTATAATAAATAATTCATGATCATACTTAAGGAAAACATGCTTCTCTTCACCCACATTTAGATGTTCGAAACTTTGAGCTACACTTTTATACGTCCTTGACGAGGTATTCTACGTTTACCCTGCGGGAACGTGGTAGAAAACGTGTTTTTTTTTTTCGGTAAATGTCCCTTTCTTGCACTCATCCTTATTGCAAACGACTGAACAAAAGGATTTGCATGAGGTAGTTCATAAAATTCAGACAATCAAGGGCGTACTGAGAACCACAATACTAGAGCTTCCTTTTTTCTTGGGGAAGCTGCCTTTTGGAAGTGAATAATATATCAGCTATTGTGTGTTGCTTGCTTTACAAAGTTTGCTTCAATTTTTTTTACCATAGTTTTATGTACTTTACTTTTTCCACAATTTTTTATTTTTTTAGTTGTTCGAAGTCATCTTAAGTTGTCATAATGTAAGCGATAAACTTTTGAGATAAGTGTAAAATATTCATAGGATTAAAATCTTTCTTGATATTTGTCTTAACTTAGTTTATAAAATCTCTTTAAATTAAGCTTATATGAACTATGAGTTTGTTTTAGTAAGGTAAAATTTCAGTTTGTTTCATATATGGGTTATTTTAAGGTGATTGACCCTTTTCATTTGGCGTGTAAATGCAAAGCCGTGGAAACAAACAGCTATCTTCAAGAATGTTTATTGTTTTGAAATTTTATTTTCGGAAACAGTTTTTTAAGGAATAAAAGCATGTTTATTAAGTTATACTTTTTATATACACACCTTCTCCATAATTTAAAAAGTGATCGAATATCGAAAAAAATTACATTTTTCAATAGAAAACTGCCAGTTTCATAACAAAAAATAAGAAATTATAACAAATAATAAACAACGATACATTATCTTAGAAAGGTTGTTGAAAATACTAGCATAGAAATTTCACTCGTTCTCGAGAAAACTGATATTTCCCAACGTATGATTTTTCAGCAAGACCTGTCCGGTAGCTAGCGCCATCTACGGTTTCCGTAACCCCTTGTTGGCGTGGAAGGATACCTTGGTCGATTCTGAAGCCACGCCTTGCCTTTCACCCTCCCGCCCACCATCCCACAAAATAGGTTTTAGACTTGCATTCAACAGGGCCGAGGGTCTTAATGGTCGTTAAAAACTAGCACAAGAATCAGTTTGGAAAAAAAAAAAAACTACAAAAATGAAAAATCACATAAAGTCGATCCAGCTGAGGTTGAACTCCAAACTCTACAATCGAGTCACATGTCAAACAATACGAATAAAATATTTTAGAATGCAATGCAAATGCAATTATATAAATATTTTAAATTCATGCCCAGCGGATATTTTTTTACTATATGACAAATATAATTTTTCTTTTAAAACGCTTATATAACAGTGATTTTTAATAAAGTTAAAAGGTGACCTGGTGGTCTAAGGGCAAGGTGTTAGACTTAAGTGTTGGGGTCCAGGTTTCAATCCTCGGTCCAGGCACAAATTTATCTGATTGCCAAACCCTTCCTTCCCCTCTGACAAGACGTGTATTAATCACAACTTGTGAATGTGGGGAATGCCAGGCCTCCACCGTGGTTTGGATTCCACGTTAAACTGTAGGTCCTCCATTTCATCTCACAATCACCTTACCATTACACATTAGCGTAAGTGCGTATTACCCGAACGGGTAGTAAGACGTGGTGCTTATAATAATAATTAAGTTAAAATGATTAGAGATTTATACCACTTGTATTTTATGAGGAAAATATCAACGTTTCAAACAATGACCAGACATTTTTATTTATCAAAGAATTGAATGATTAAAAATATATTTTAATATTATGTCGCTGGTTGGGTTATGTAGTGCGTGGTTTTTTTTAGTCGATTATGATAAAATCGATTCGAAGTTATTTAGAATCTAGTCTATGGTAGTTTGAGCACGTTGCAGTTTATGTTTAATTAGGTTAAGAAGTCCACGATACTGTCAGAGTTTAATCTATCAACAGTCCACGTGCTGGTCTGGCCTATACGTTACAAATATAAATACTTATATTAGTCTCATGACTCTACGACCATACCACGGCTAGATGTATACTTAATACTTTTGAAAAGTTTTAGGGGTCCACTCATCCGTGTAATGTTGGGGCTCCAACAGCTTGGATATTGTCCCAGACTGATAAACAACCCCACAGTACACAGCACACTATAAAGAAGCCCTTGATACAGCTCCCTAGCCTTTCTTCCCCTTTATCTTACAATGGCCAAAAGCTCAGATTTTATAATATTACCAAATTATACTTTTCTATCTCTTAGTTATCACAACTAGTTGTTTTTCTAGTCGGTAAAACTCTCGCTTAATAACAATAATCATGACATGGACCTCTTGATATAATTACAACTGATGGTAGTTATTTGGATTGTCTCATTCTTTTACATTTTTACTTGGACAAAAGGTTAAAATCTAATAAAATATACATATGTTATATTTAGTGAGAATCCCTAAAAAAAAAGTGTATTGATTTAATAATTTAGAGGAATTAACTTCATATAATTTACTGTCAAACGAGCAGTAAGCACGGCTAAACTTATAAGTTCCAAGTTAGAAGTGTCTCAATAGTTTTAAAATATTATTCATTATAATAATCATTTAGAGTAAATATTTTCGATTAGTAATATCCACTAGAAAATATATATTTTTATCACCAGAGATATATAAACTCAAGTTATGTTTCAGATTTTTGAGAGTATATTGAAATTAAATAATTGATAAACCTAAGGCGAAATATTAAACAATGTTACGGAAATTTTCACCCTTTATTTATCTATCACAACATGGCTAGGAGGTTAACCTCTCTGAAACAGACCGGGGATCAAACCCGGGTGCCCCCAGAGGAATGGTCAGAGACCCTCCTCCTCCCCTACCTCATACCAACCCACTCTCTCCAGTCAGTGATGTCGCTTATCCCTAGGGTTATTGTGGTGTAATTACTGGAAACCATCCCTCCCTCCTATCTCCCACTGAATAAAACCTCCCCCTGTATACCATCCGAAACCCCATATATCTGTGTTCCCTTCATTCAGTGGATAGTGAGATATACAATGTCATTTGGTCGGTGGTTTGATGTACGGCGATACATGACAATAGTTGACACAGAGCCCAATACTACTGTCTGACCAGTCACATCGACTGAGGCAGTAGAACTACTACTTAATTAACCAAGGGTGGGGTTTCAAGAGATAAGTATTGATGCTTTAAACTATTAAAGTAATAGGTTAAAGTATCGAGAGAAAAGTCTCGATTCTTTAATTGTTTCAAAAATTGAAAGAAAAATATCAATTCCTTAATCGTTTAATGTATCAAAACTTTAATAGTTTCAAGTGTTGAGAGAAAAGTATATATTCTTTACTTATTTCGGGAATTGAATAAAAAGTATCAATACCTTACTCATTTAAGGTATCGAAAAAAGTAATCTAGATACTTGACTCGTTTCAAGTATAGAAAAAAAAAAGTATCGATAATTTACTTGATTCAAGTAACGAGAGAAAAGTATCAATAGTTTACTCGTTTCAACCATCGAGATTAAAGTATCGATTCTTTATTTTTCTTTTAGCATCGCGGCTATTACCCAATCGGGCTTTACGCCTATGTACTAATAAAGCTAATGAGTTAGTGATTTGTCAGGTTGAATTAATAAGAACTGTACCCAAATTTGCATAAAGCATGTAAGAAACCATAAAAAAAACCTCTTAGTACACCTAACTGGTATCGAATCACGATCTCCATCATATGTAGTCTAGTCTTATGTGAGAAAAGTGCCTTAGTCCATGTGGTCAATGGATCGGGTGATTCTTTATGAGTCAAGTATTGTAGGAAAATTAAGTAAACTCTTCTCGTTTCAGGTCTCGAGAGAAAAGTACCAATGTTTTCCTTGTTTCAAGTGTCGATAGAAAAGTACAATTGTTTTCCTTGTATCAAGTCTCGAGAGAAAAGTACCATTGATTTCCTTGTTTCAAGTCTCGAGAGAAAAGTACCAGTGTTTTCCTTGTTTCAAGTGTCGAGAGAAAAGTATCAACACAATTCTCGTTTTGAAAATAAAATAACTATAACAGCAGATATCGGTATCCAAAGGTTAACTATAAAATTATATACTAATGTTTGATTTAATGTTTTCTTGTTGATTAAGTATTTTCATTATTTTATATACAGTATTTAAAATGTTTGTACTAATCAAATAACATAAATAAAAAATTGGGATTATGATATAATTAATTCTATATATAATATTAACGCCTTAAAAATAATAATTATAATATTAATTTTATGATATCAGGGCCTAGCTAAGTGTCTAGCTCATTTCCAAACAAAAAATAAGGTACTTTAAACCAAATTATCTAAGTGTGCACTTAACACGATTTCATTACTAAGACAAATATATTTAGTATTATAACCAAATGCTTATTTTCAATACCGGGGTTTTAAGTATTAATATGGGTAAAATAATCGAGTAAAAATTATTTGTATTGAAAGGAAAATATGGTAGCCACCTTAGGAATATTTATAAGGAGTGCATTACAATTGGGTCACATAAATATGTTATGATCTGCGTTTAAAATCGATACCATTAATCCCACATTACAATTGGGTCACGTATACCAGTTATGAGACAAGGTTGTGCATTATAATACTATAAAACCACATGGCTCCTTCACTAACTGACACTAATGTTTAACCCCTTCCAGATAAGCTATAAGCTTGAAATTTGGCAAACTTATAGCCTCTATCCTGTAACCGACGGGAAAATTCCAAAAAATTAAAAAAAAAACTAATTTTTAAACCACAACCAAAATTTAAAATGGCAGAGCAACTTTAAAGTCGGTGCTAACCTTTCTTTGGAGGTCTCTTGTAGCTAAATGGCTCTGGAATCACATTAGCTTACATTCACTTGCAAAGAAAACCTACTGAGAGTTTGGGGATGGAGCCCCCAATGAGCAAAGCGTGTACACATACATCCAAACTATATAAATCACTTCATGTAGTGAGTGCTCCAGTGATTTAAACATGAAAAGTTTGTTTATATGGAGGGAAAGGGTGAAAAATGGCTTGTCCTACAAAGTAACATATTTACAAAGGCTCATGCTGCTACCGATGGTAAAGCTCGTTGGAGATGTGATAACAAAAAGGGTTCAGCAAAAGTGTTCAACATAAACAGTCTGTCTGTCCCCATGTCTGTCTATACCTGGACGTCTATCTGCACTAGAATGTTTTTTTTATTGTGACCGTAGCCCATAACCCTAAAATTAAGGGTAGTTACGTTATATTTACTTAATTACTATCGTATTGTTTGTACTAATACGTTTTTAAACGACTATGCACAACCTTGTCTCATAACAAGTATACACAGCCCAACTGTAATGTTATTAAATTTAATAGATCTATATCATTTATAATCCTCCTGGTCAATTAACGTGGTCCAATCCCCCTGTGAGCTTGGGGGCGGGAACTGGTCTCGTGGCCCAATCCCCTTGTGAGCTTATGGGGAAACTGGTCTCGTAGCCCAATCCCCCTGTGAGTTTATGGAGAAACTGGTCTCGTAGCCCAATCCCCCTGTGAGTTTATGGAGGGAACTTATCTAGTGTGGCCCAATCCCCCTGTGAGCTTATGGGGGGAACTGGTCTCGTGGCCCAATCCACCTGTGAGCTTATGGGGGAACTGGTCTCGTGGCCCAATCCACCTGTGAGCTTATGGGGGAACTGGTCTCGTGGTCCAATCCCCTTGTGAGCTTATGGGGGAAACTGGTCTCGTGGCCCAATCCACCTGTGAGCTTATGGGGGAACTGGTCTCGTGGGCCAATCCACCTGTGAGCTTATGGGGAAACTGGTCTCGTGGCCCAATCCACCTGTGAGCTTATGGGGGGAACTGGTCTCGTGGTCCAATTGTAATGATCAGTTTATAATCGTGACTTAACTCTCGATCGTATCTTGTAATTTAAATATTGTAATTAAACCATCTACTGTAAGCAACAACATTATTTAATATCGGTGACCTGGTAGTCTAGGGGTAAGGTGTCGGACATCTGTGCTGGTGACCGGGGTTCAATCCTCGGTCCCGGCACAGATTTACCTGATTACCAAACCCTTCCTTCACCTCTGACAAGACATCTTGTGAATGTGGGGAATGC
>CABFOV010000849.1:32528-73504 GCA_902141375.1 Timema poppense
CTGATTACCAAACCCTTCCTTCACCTCTGACAAGACATCTTGTGAATGTGGGGAATGCCAGGCCTCCACCGTGGTTCGGATTCCACGTTAAACTGTAGGTCCTCCATTTCATCTCACAATCACCCTACCATTACACATTAGCGTAAGTGCGTATAACCCGAATGGGTAGTAAGACGCTGTACTAATAATAATAATAATAATAATAATAATAACAGCATTTAATATCAAAATAACAACTCTAAACAGAATACACAATATGTCTAATTATTCAGTGACGAGTAAGATCGTCATCGGAGTTGTTAAAATAATAAAATTAGTAGGTCAAAAAGACGCATTTAATGTTGATTGGTTGGTAGCCATACCATTCAGGGGTAATATGCCCGCTTCGGGGGATTAAAATACAATAATCTTATGCCTAATGTGTGTGACTTAATGGGAGGTGACCTAAAATAGAGACTAATTGGTATCTTTTTATTGATTTATTTGCGGTATTTTACGTGCAGATTCTAAACCGGCTGATTATATCAGTACACGAGAATTTTTATGAGCGAGCATGAAAGGTTCTACCAATTTTGCCGGTATATTTATTCTCACATACTTCCCAGGGTTCTTTTACATGCCACAAGATACTTAGAAACGACGGCTTTACTTCCCTGTCCGAAGAAAGTTGTGCTACGGATTTTTTATCACTCAAGAAAAGTCAGTCGACCCCATCTGGATTTAACCCCATGGATATCGGATCCTGAGGAAGGCACTTTATCCTAAAACCACCTAGTTCGACGACTCAATAGTAGAAGTTGGATGTTGTTACCTTATAGAACATATGGGGGGTGGTGGCCAGAACTAGTTAACAAACCCAGAGGATCCCAACCAATGTTTAGTTAACTTATTTTACATACAAAACTTGTGTGAAGCCACCATGCAGAGGCGTGTGTGGGCATCAGTGGAGACAAACGGACCTGCCGGGTATCGATCCAGGCCCTACTTACACTAGTACAGGTTGCTGACACGATGGTCTCACTTCAAACCCATCTTTCATTTTAAACATGAGTACCATCCCATTAGTCTATTCATTAGTCATATATTCTTTCCATTAGTTTTCTTCGATAAAATTCTTTAAACCCAGTTTTTAATTAATTATTCTCAATCTCTCCTTAAGGCGGTCGCCTCAGTCAGCGAGAATGTATCATTGGATTTTAGGCTACATGGCTTAAAATACAATGGTCTGTTTCAATTTATGAAAATACGTTTTTATTCTGGCTAAGCTTATACTTCCTTTCACCCTTCACTTACAACCACCCTCCACCATGCCAATAAGAATGCAGGGAAAGAAAACTACGTAACTTCTTATTTCATGGTTAAGGAGTAAAAACCCAATTCTATTTCTCAAATATTTTAAAATTTTATGTTTTTAGCCTATATATAAATTAGTGTAATTGTTAGAGGATGGTTAAATATGGAGCACCATTACATAAAGTCTAGTCTCATAGCTCCCGAAATACGATTAAAATGTCGTTGAAAATAAGTTAATGTCTCAATTTCCCACATTTCTTTATATTAATAAAACTCAAAATATAGGATTCTTAAGGGAAAATAACAATGTTTAAATCTCTAGGCTTTATTTTGACCTCAACCATATTCTGAAATAAAGCATCATAGAATCAAATATTACTTTAAAGTTGAATGTCTGCGCAGGCGACCCCCTTAAACTTCCCTTCTTGGCCGTCCATGACATAGAAGCGCCTTGAGGTGGAGGGGGGGGNGGGGGGGGGGGGGGGCAGCTACAAAATGTATAGTAGTAGAGGAAAGATACTTTATCCACATCCCCAAATACATTGTAACATATTTTTTCTTTTTAAAAAGTTTTTAGATATATTTTATAGAAAGATATATTCTTCAAATCTTCTACAAAATATTTACAATAAAGAATATGGTAAAGTCTGGGAGTTTAATCCTGACGTGCGAAGAGGTTAAAACTATATTTTTGGATAAGAAGAGAATTTTTTCCTAGGTGATACAGGCTCCAAAATTTTAGATATTTTTCACGATCTGTTTGTCTTTGGTGACAAGATTTTTAAAAGTTTCATGTTTTAATGAATAAGTTTTCATACTAGTTTGAATGTCCATTTTCAAGTTATTTTATAAAGTATATAAAGGCTAAGAGGTGTAAACAACATTACACACATTTTCAGGACAACTTTAATAGCTCAATTCTAGCAAAGAATTTTTTTAAATTAATTTAAATATGACAGAGACCTCCTTTAACCATGATCTGTGCACTATAAAGGTCTCATGGTTGTCTAACAGATGGAAACGGTAACTAAATTTGTTTAAAATTCAACTTTCGCGCTCTTACCTTGTAACCTCCATAACATGTTAATTTTAATTCCTCATGCATTAGGTCTACTGGCTCTCGGTTGTACTAACGACCTTTAAACTCATTTTATTTTATCTTTGAGCAGCAACAGTCACAATCCCAATTTTAAAAAAATCTGAAAAATGCAATCATTGTGGTCCAATTTTGCTATTATATATTTTGAACAAATCTTGAAAGAAATATGATTTAATATCTGGGTTCTATTTGGATTTTACATTTTTGAATACGATTCAAATTGTTCAAATATCAAAATTTTGAGTCTCGAATCGAATACGCATGATTCAGATTAGAAATTCAAAATTTCTAAGCTTATGGGGGGTTTGGAAGGAAACTCTAGGAAAAACAGTGTGCTTTTCAATTTTGATAGCAAAACATTTTTTTGCTCGAAATAAATAAAATGTTGCTCCAGTAGAAACAAAAAGTTTAATTTTCTTGAAATGTTGATACCAACAGTTTTTGAATATCTGTCAAGGATGTTCTGGAATTTAATGACAACATTTTTCTATTAATTTAAAAAGTTTCTCATCTAATGCCACTATGCTTATGACAGATATTCAACAACTGTTGATATGCCCGTGTGAAAAAAAATTAACTGCATTTTTGTATGGAAGAATTATTTGATTTATTTTGGCAAAAAAAATAATCACATAAAAGCTGGAAAAAAAACCACTTGTCTTTTCTCACGTCCCCTTTAATCCTCCCTTAAGTGTTTGCGTATAAACAGGTGGAAAGAGACATAGTGATAAAAATTAGTAAATGTTTCCGATTTAACTTTAAAAAAAGAGTCTGTATTTTCTAAAAAAGTTCTTTCTATGAAAACAGTACTGCAATCATAAGAATGCCGTCGGGTTTACTACTGATTTATGCTGCGTTATTGGGTAAGTTAAGGTATAGAACGGTGAAATCTAAGCCCTCAAGGGATTCAGCGATTTAAACACTGTAATTAGGCTGTTTGTTGTTAGACCCTACTGTTTAAAATGTCACCCTACTGTTTAAAATGTCATGATGTCAAACCGAGTGAACACTAACAAAACTTTGACAGCCATTGAAACCACCGAAAACCTTTCACTGACAAAAGAGGACTTTTTGAATACCTCCAGGGCTTTTAGGGTTCGATTACTTTCAGGGCTGTTTCGTTAGGGAATGAGGGAATGGTTTGGTGGAGGCTCTCTGTGTGGCTGATGATACGAGAGAAATTAATTCTCTGTTTCTCTTTAATCTTCTATTTATTCTCTTTTTCTCTTTGTGGATTTCTATTTTGTATTATGTTTACTGTATAGTGACAGCAATTATCTGTCTACAGGCTAATCGAAAGTTTAGTCATCCGATAGCTATTCAAAGGAAGATAAATCTATACAATACACACACGTTTGTAATATGTTGTTGTGACAATATGTAAATGGCTATTAATATTGTACTCGTCTGTATATTCCTATAGAATAGAATCCATGAAAGTTAACTTCAGGTGTATTGCTATTCGATGTCTGACCTCTTGTTCTAATGGTGGGCATACCTAACCACTAATATGGCGGTATCAGTTTCAATTCCCGGTGGTACCATAAGTATTTTCCCCTAAGGCAAATAATGATTGTTCCAATGGTTGCCATGGTATTGATAATTAGACTTAAATTAGGTTTAATACTTCTAATGGCGCTACATAATTATCATTATCATCACTTCATCGGGCTAAATTAACCGAAGGCTCAGCCTCAGATAAAAGTTATAATATCCATCACTGCCAATAGAAGACCAGGAATATCTAGTCGATAAAACCTAAACACATAAGCTAAAAAAATACAATCAGATTATATTTAAGGACGGTCCCATGAATAGATTTTGTATTTATTTACTAGGCCGTACCTTTATTTGGGTATTGTCGGTGACCTGGTGGCCTAGGGGTAGGGTGTCAGACTTCTGTGCAGGCGGCCGGGGTTCAATCTTCGGTCCCGGCACAGATTTATCTGATTACCAAACCCTTCCTTCACCTCTGATAAGATATCTTGTGAATGTGAGGAATGCTAGACCTCTACCGTGGTTAGGATTCCACGTTAAACTGTAGGTCCTTCATTTAACTTCACAATCACCCTACCATTACACATTAGCGTAAGTGCGTTCAACCCGAATGGATAGTAAGACGTGGTGCTAATAATAATAATAATATTCGGGTATTCACAATATTATTGCTCAGGATGGAAGATCTGGTGATAAAGATGTTATCATCATCATCACCATTAGGTCACCAATATTTATATTGGTTTAATGAAGCTCTCAACCATTTTTGCTTAGCTTGGGCCTTTATTTTTATTCTTTTACATATTTGCCTTCTCTTGCTAACATCGTTTGCGATCTGATCCATTTACTCCAAACTTGGTCTTCCTCTTGAATATCTCTCTTACACATCTCCTTATATTGTTATCCTCTTCAAACTATCATATATCAGTATATGTCCTACCATGTTAACTCTTCTTTCCTTTATTACTTTCTAAAGTTTCCTTTCTTCATTAGCTTTTCTTAACACTCTTGTAATTGACACCATATCCAGACTAAATATTTTCAACATTCTTTTGTAGCACCAAATTTCAAACCATCTAATCTTTTCCTTTCATTTGCGATGGTCCAAGTTTTACATCAATAAAGAACAAAAGATAATGCCTTTAAGATACTTTTCCTGATTTCCAAATCCATGCTAGTCAGGTTTAGTAATGTCTTCTTATTATGAAAAACTTTCTTACCCTGCGTTATTCCACTTATATCTTTCTTGCTTCTGGTATCTTAGGTCCCTGTACATCTTACGTAACAGAAAAGCATTACTTGCTGTAGCTTTAATTATTCTAGAACTCTATATGAATCATTTCACTTATTTTATTTTAAACTGTAAAATAATATGAAATAATATATGCTTCGTGATCTAACACCCATCGGGGATATCTAAATATTTATATTAATGGCAAAGGGATGAGTAGGCTAGAGTTTAGAAGTTGACACGTATTTGCTTGGAGGAAGAGTGGGAAACCGTTTATTGGTTGACACCGAAGAATACTGTCCTGTATTTGAAGTATGACTTCTCCATCACCGATAAACCAGACCAAACGAGACTGACTCTCTAGTTTGCGTGCCCACCAACGAAGTTTACATAATTATTATTAATCAGTGGCATTGATATAGTAAGAAGGCCTATATCAATTCTTATACAACTATTACTATTCTTTTTTAAAACTAAAAATGATATCTACCCTTTTCAATGGCCACACGACTCTAAGACGCTATTTTCGTAATAAGCTAACGTGCCTAAGGCGGGAAAATTGTGTTTCGATTCCAGTTGGATATACTGAGTGTGGTTTTTCCTAAATTGTTTCCCAGTATTTCTCCAAGTAAATGCGGGTACGCTTCATTTAAATTCAACCTTACTCACCCGAACCCATTAGCGAAATTAGTTGGTACTCATTTGTGTTACATGTTTATTAAGACGCAGTGCAAACAAAAAATTGTATTTGTTTGATTAATTTTACTTACCTCCTGTTCAAGTTTCAACTAAAAAACAAAAAGAGCCTGAATAGACGCAATATAATAACCAAGCAGCAATTAAATAAAAATATCTTACAGACACTTACTAAAGATATAAGTATACTTGGTTAAAGTGATGAAGTTACAGGTAGGAAAGTCCTTATAGGAATGTACTGTTTTGAGTAAAGAATGCTTGTGGTATTAGGGCTGGATTATATAAATAAAATATTTTTTTGGTAAGGTTTTTTCCTCATGATTATAATGTATTTTGATACTTTATGTGCCCACATTTTTTTTTAAAGGTCAGTTTATTTATCTATTCTCTCAGTCCCTGCATTTATCTTTCTATTCATCTTTTCATATCTAGGCTTACAACCGAATTGGTTTGTGGGTTTGGTTCAAAGCGTATAATTTTTATTTTAAATGGCTACATTTAGGGGTGTAATTGTTATTTTAAAAGATTGATTTTCTTTTTCAAAAATTAGCTATAGTAATAGTAATAATAATAATAATAATAATAATATTTAGCACCACGTCTTGCTACCCGTTCGGGTTATACGCTTTAAGTACTAATTACGCTAATGGATTAGGAATTGGGAAGGTTGAATTAGAGGAAATGAACCCGCATTTGCGTGGAAGGAGAGTGGAAAACCATTTAGGACCCCCCCCCTCCAGTTCACCCGACCGAGATTCGAACCTCGATCTCACCATCCTCAGCGGTTGAGCTCAACAAATAGCTATAGTAGTTTACTGTGAAATTTATATTTTTAAATTAATTTTTTTTACATTATTAACACTCTACAGTTGTTTCTAAGAGAGAACTTTAGCGAATTTAAAAAGAAAAACAAACTATAATAATAGGCTATAGTGTGAAATAAATTCTGATTGGCATCATACACTTAATTCTTTTTAATCAATGTACCTCATCAGGTGTAACAAATGATCAAGTTAGAATATTAAAAAAAAAAATATTAGAGTTATTTAACGTGAACTTTCTGAACCGACTGGTATCAGCACATGACCTATAAACTAACATAAATAAAGGCCAGTCGACACCGGTGGTCTTAGGGTAAAGTGCTGGCCTCAGGATCCAATGTCCACGAGTTCAAACCCAATCGAAGTCAACGAAATTTTATTTAGCGACAAAAATCCGTAACACAGCTTCCTTTAGAGGATAAGTGAAGACTTTTATCCTCATGTAATCTGTCGTGTGTGGAAAAAAACCTGGAAGGAATGTTAAAATACCTTTCCCGGCAACATTGGTAGAACCTTTCGTTCTCACTTGCAGAAATGCTCGTGTGCTGATATGATATAAGGTGGTTCAATAATAATAATAATATTTAGCACCACGTCTTACTACCCGTTCGGGTTATACGCTATAAGTACTAATTACTCTAATGGATTAGGAATTGGGAAGGTTGAATTAGAGGATGTGAACTCACATTTGCGTGGAGGGAGAGTGGAAATCCATTTAGGAAAAACCACCCTCAGTTCACCCGACCGAGATTCGAACCTGGATCTCCCCGTCCTCAGCAGTCAAGCTTAACACGACTAGCGCGTTAGCCAACTACGCCACCGAGGCTGTATAAGGTGGTTCAGAAAGTTCATGTTAAATACCCCTAATAAATAAATAAAATCTAGGACAGTTACAAAACCCAGCCCCCAATTTGTCAATAAATCACTTTTAAAAGGCCAAATCTAAACCATAGCCCAGTCGGTAGGGTGTCTGCCTACTAAGCTAAGGTTCCCGAGTTCGATTCCCGAAATGGTAGAAAACTTGTCATTGATAAAAAAAAAATACGTTCACCCTTTCAAATTGATAAAATGAAGGCCGGGGACTGTATGTTGTTCCTGTCCTAGTCTTAAGATAGATGATAAGGCACATGAAGCTAATATAGGTCTAGCAGGCTGGTAGTGGAAAATATATGGCTTGAATAAAAAACTGACCCAGGCTACAGGCTGGAAACAGTAATGGATGTAAGAAATAGGGAGACCCATATTTCATCAAAGATAATTTTTTCGGCCATGCCAGGAATTGAACCTGAAACTATTGGCTTGGTGGCTGTACCGACGAAGCTAAGGTGTTATACTGTTACAGTTATAAATATCCTATTAATTAAATGAATCATTATTGTCTACTCATCCGGTGGATCTAAATATTGATACTAATGATGTAGGTATGATAAATTATTATTAGCACCACGTCTTACTACCCGTTCGGGTTATACGCACTTACGCTAATGTGTAATGGTAGGGTGGTTGTGAGATGAAATGGAGGACCTACAGTTTAACGTGGAATCCGAACCACGGTGGAGGCCTGGCATTCCCCACACATTCACAAGATGTCTTGTCAGAGGTGAAGGAAGGGTTTGGTAATCAGATAAATCTTTGCCGGGACCGAGGATTGAACCCCGGCCGCCAGCATAGAAAGGTATGATAAAAGGTTCATTTATATGACATGTATCCAAATTTGCTTTGTGTGGTATGGGAAGAAAGCATTTAAGGGAAAACAATACCTTAATACACCCAGACCTTCTTCGGTGACTGCATGTTCTAACGCGATAATCTCACAGTTGACTAGACTGATGGAGAGATCTCGAGGTTTGATTCTAGGTCGGTTATACTAAGGGGCGTTTTCCTAAATGTTTTTTCCACTCTCCCTCCACGAAAATGCGTGTACACTTTCTATAAATAGAATATTCCTAATCCATAAACGTAATTACTACATTGGCGTATAATCTGAACTAGTAGTAAGACGCGGTGCATAAAAAAACGAAAAAAACAACAAAACACCTGGATAGGATTCGAACTCCTACCTCCTATAACTGTCAAAACAAACCAGATTATATCAAAGCCTTATTCCACGTGCTTAAGTATGCGGAGAGAAATTTTGGACACACTTCTAATTTAATTCCACACACGTGAAGTATTGTTCCGACATTGGAGCGGTCCTTTTTTAAAAAGAACGAGAAGGTGGATCCGAACCAGATTAGTTAATATGGTTGCTCATCCTGAAAACCACAACCATCCTAGGCGAGTTTCCGGCACGTAGTAAATCCACTCCTTATTGTGTGACGGGTGGAAAATCGCGTACTTCCGACGTTACGCTTGATCCGAGAGATTATTCGGACGGCTCTACAAGCCGACACGACCGTCCGCTTTGTCACGTGTTCGCTGAGACGAAATTAGTTGGATATTTAGAAGATACAGCTCAGTCTAAGGCTTAGCTTAGGTAAAACCTTCTTTTACAACCTATATCACAGGTCAGAGCTTTATTTTAAAAGATGTACCTTAGGCTAGGGTAGGGCTTTCTTTTATAAGATGTACTTTAGGCTAGGGTAGAGGCTTTCTTTTAGAAGAAGTACTTTAGGCTAGGGTAGGGCTTTCATTTAGTAAAGTTACCTTTAGGCTAGGGTAAAGTTTTCTTTTAGAAGCTGTACCGTAGGTAAAGTTTTCTTTAAGAAGGTATATCTTATGGAAAACTTTCTTTTAGAAGTATTATCTAAGGTAAAGGGTTATTTTTTAGCAATTGTAAGTAAGTATTTCTTTAAGAAAAGATAGATTAGGTAAAGCTCTCGTTTAGAAGGATTAACTTAGTGTAAATCTTTCTTTTGGAAGGTGTTGCTTATGTAAATCTTTCTTTAAGATGGTATAGCTTAGGTAAGGCTTTCTTAGAGAGCGTAACTTAGGTAGAGCTTTATTTTAGAAGGTTTAACTCAGATAAGTATTTCCTTAAGAAGGTATAGCTTAGGTAAATCTTTCATCTAGAAGGTAAAGTGAGGTATTATTTTTCAAGGGAAGGTGGTTATAGTGTCACCTAATCCGGGTACAAATATACATGACACTGGTACCTTACACCTACATAAATTTCGGTATCCCATATCATTCAAACACGGGAAAAGCCCTCACTATTACGATACATAGTTATCCCTCTCCGTCGGAACCCCAATAAACCTCTAGTGGTGACGTCGCATGGTTTTTTTTTGGAACGTGTTTTAATGTAATCATTTCGTAACTGACTTGTCTCATTACTCTTCGCTCTCAAACTTCAAAACGCCCTTGGCTTACAAGTATATCAAGCTTTATCTCCTAAATTTCAAATTTCTCTTCTTCCCGGGAGGAGGAAGAAGGGTGTAACATATGTACACACTGGTGTGTGTATGTGTATGTATATACCCATTAACTTGAGTGGTTGATCTAACTGGCTAATTTCTCCATTTCTATATGAGTGACAGCAATATGACTTGTGTTTCTATTACTATGTTTATTTTTATAAACCAGGATGAAGGCTTAATTTAAGAGGAAGAGGAAATGCACCCACATAAGCATGGTGGGAACGTGAATTAAATGAGTGAACCTCATCGAACCTGGTGGCGAGGATATTTGGGTTTGAATCCCAAGCGTGTGTACAGTTTTTTTTAAATATTTAATATATTGTTGCTCCTCCTCCACAGTTATACTAGTAGATTTACTCTAAATTATACCTTTACAATATCTGCTCCATTAGTTTAGATGAAATACGTGTACCTCGTATGGGAACTTGGAGGCGATGGGTGAAAAAATAGCCCGGGGAAGGGAGTTTGGAAACCACAGTGATAAATAACATGTGAGTGGCCACCATTAGTTTGTCCCTGTCTCAACCTTCCTTTTACCGCCAATTCGGTATAGTTGCAGTACTGACTGTTTCTACTGCGTGACCATGGCACATGTAATATACCCTGTGGAATGGCTTGCGTGTCGAATATAAAATAATATACCGGTGGAATAGCTTGCGTGTCGAATATAAAATAATATACCGGTGGAATGGCTTGCGTGTCGAATATAAAATAATATACCGGTGGAATGGCTTGCGTGTCGAATATAAAATAATATACCGGTGGAATGGCTTGCGTGTCGAATATAAAATAATATACCGGTGGAATGGCTTGCGTGTCGAATATAAAATAATATACCGGTGGAATGGCTTGCGTGTCGAATATAAAATAATATACCGGTGGAATGGCTTGCGTGTCGAATATAAAATAATATACCGGTGGAATGGCTTGCGTGTCGAATATAAAATAATATACCGGTGGAATGGCTTGCGTGTCGAATATAAAATAATATACCGGTGGAATGGCTTGCGTGTCGAATATAAAATAATATACCGGTGGAATGGCTTGCGTGTCGAATATAAAATAATATACCGGTGGAATGGCTTGCGTGTCGAATATAAAATAATATACCGGTGGAATGGCTTGCGTGTCGAATATAAAATAATATACCGGTGGAATGGCTTGCGTGTCGAATATAAAATAATATACCGGTGGAATGGCTTGCGTGTCGAATATAAAATAATATACCGGTGGAATGGCTTGCGTGTCGAATATAAAATAATATACCGGTGGAATGGCTTGCGTGTCGAATATAAAATAATATACCGGTGGAATGGCTTGCGTGTCGAATATAAAATAATATACCGGTGGAATGGCTTGCGTGTCGAATATAAAATAATATACCGGTGGAATGGCTTGCGTGTCGAATATAAAATAATATACCGGTGGAATGGCTTGCGTGTCGAATATAAAATAATATACCGGTGGAATGGCTTGCGTGTCGAATATAAAATAATATACCGGTGGAATGGCTTGCGTGTCGAATATAAAATAATATACCGGTGGAATGGCTTGCGTGTCGAATATAAAATAATATACCGGTGGAATGGCTTGCGTGTCGAATATAAAATAATATACCGGTGGAATGGCTTGCGTGTCGAATATAAAATAATATACCGGTGGAATGGCTTGCGTGTCGAATATAAAATAATATACCGGTGGAATGGCTTGCGTGTCGAATATAAAATAATATACCGGTGGAATGGCTTGCGTGTCGAATATAAAATAATATACCGGTGGAATGGCTTGCGTGTGGAATATAAAATAATATACCGATGGAAAAGCTTGCGTGTCTAATATAAAATAATATATTGGTGAAATAATTCTATGTCGAATATAAAATAATATGCCGGTGAAATAGCTTGCGTGTCGAATGTAAAATGGCTTGCATTTCAAATAAAAAAATCGTTGAAATATTGAAGGCTATTTCTATCATATATGCTAATTTTATTACTTTATTTAATACCCTTACATATGGTTTAAAATTACATCGTCAAATCCCGAGGTTGAAATTGTTCACGATTACAATAAATTATTTATATTGTACGTTTAATAAACTCTCTTTTTTCTTCGGTATAGGGGTAGAGTAGGATTTTGGCAGGAAATAACTTTAAGAAAATATTATATTTATTTTCTTTTGCAGACAACATATATAAAATTCTACTACTGTATAGCATTATTGTTATTTTATAACTATTGATATTATCCATCAAAATTGTCAGATGCAGATAATATTACTTGACTTAAATACGTGAAAGTAGATCCAATAACTTTAGTAACTATTCCAAAAGTTACTTTATATCATATATTATAATGTTGTTCAGGTCGTTTATAGTTAGTTCTGGCATTAGAGGGTACGGACGGAAAATGTAAATAAAAAAAATGGTGGAATTCTTTGAGAAAGTTTTCCCAGGAAAGTGAAGCAACGAACATCTTTATTTCTTATCATCCCCTTTCTCGTCAAACATAGAGGGGAAGAGGGGGCGCGCATCTTTCCGTTCAGGGTGGTTTCACGCATGAAAGGCGTTTGGAGAGAGTTTAGTTAGGTCCTGTCGCGAGTTTGAGTCTGGGGAACTTCTCCGTTCAAACAGATCGCAAAAAAAAAAAAAAAACGATTTTCAACTGTTCGATCATCGACCTCGATGCATGTGTGCGTTAACCTATTTTTAATGTTACAACGAAAGTCTAGTTTTTGCTAAATGGGTGGTGAGAGGTAAAAATAAGTAATGTTGAAATGCAATTAGAATATGGATTGGGCACTGTTACTCTGCAGATTTCCTAGATTCCTCAAATAACTTTGACCCAGAGGTCTTAAACCCCCACGGCACATAGTAACATATTTTACAGCCCGATGACTCATGAAAAATATAAAATTATTTCAAGTGAAAAAATTACGAAAAAGGATATATATTTAATATATTCAACTAATAAAATAAGAATCTTTTATATTTACGTATTTTACATTATTTTATAAACAATTTTTGATTTTTGCACGAAAGAAAATATTGAGGTTTAATCCAGATGTACTTTGAAATGGTAAATGACAACTCTAGTAGAAAAGAAAAATCGTGCTACCTCCTTCCTGCCATGAAAAATCTAAAAAGAGGGGAGAAAAACCAACAGAAAACGTACTTCGCGAGAAATCCTAATACCTAGTTTGAGTATAAGAATCAGATGATACGAATATTTTAATATTGATTCAATCCTAATATTGTCGGTATATTATTGCGGCCCACGATCCAACAAAAGAGAGGAACTTTGGCTCTTGAACATAAAAATGTTGAAGACCCCCACTCTAATCCTAAGGTATTCGATAATTGTAAAAATTTCAAAAATATAACTTGAATACAATTACTATGAAGACCTTGATTTGAAATCACAATTTTAACCAGTTGGTAACATTAATTATTTAAACTTCTGTGGTTGAGAAAATAACAAATCATAAAAAGGACAAAATTGCATTAATATAATTAATATATTTAAAAAATAAGTTGTGTATTAGTTTTGTTTTTTGCGTAAGAGACAAACAAACATAAAAAAAGATTTTTCAGTGGTATAAATATTTAGCATTTTTTTTCCCCATGTTCAAATTTTTAATATTCTCACTTTTCTAGAATTTTACACTCTTAAGAGTCCAAAAAACTATTTTGGTCTCAAAATTAGAAATAAAATTAAAAATTAGGATTCGAGAAACATAGGATTTAATCCATATATAATAAAATAATATTTTTCCTTTGACTGATCTTTGTGTGAGAAGTTTTGTTCACTTATAATAATTTAGGAGATAAATTCATACCAATAGTTAGTTAAGATGATTTTCAAATTTCATAAAAATTTAAATTATAGGTTGATCATTATTTAGAGATCTGTTAATACCTTTCACCTCCATTCAGGAATAAATCATAATTATTTTGAAATAACAAACTACTTCTTAAATAACGAGGGATTTCTGGACGACCACACCGCGTTTCATTGCTCGGCTAGGTGATCCCTTTAAAAGCGCCACCTTTCTACGGAAGAATGTCCCACTTCGCTATTTCGATGGAAACTCTGAAGCTTCAAAACAAAAAGCAAAAGAATGCTCAAATAACTTAGAATGCTCTGTATGTGACCATAAAAACAAATGGTTGATTATTATAAAGAAAGCTAAATCCACTTCTCTTTTCCTTGATCATATAGCTGAAACAATTTGCAATTTTTTTATTATTATTTGGCACCGCGTCTTACTACCCGTTCGGGTTATACGCCTCAAGTACTAATTACACTAATGAATTAGGAATTGGGAAGGTTGAATTCGAGGAAGTGAACCCGCATTTGCGTGGAGGCATAGTGGAAAACCATTTAGGAAAAACCACCCCAGTTCACCCGACCGAGATTCGAACCTCGATCTCCCCGTCCTCAGCAGTAGAGCTAAACACGACTAGCGCGTTAGCCAACGACGCCACCGAGGCGGGTGAATTTGCAAATCCATCGTTTAAAATAAGCTATTTCTTTATAAACTTAACATACATTTTTTTATATTTATCAAGCTCGTAATAAAATTTTGTGTATGCTATATTACTGTCTTTATCTTTCAAGTAAATAACAAACCACAATTTAAATATTGAATAATCAGCAATTATTTTCAACGCTTCGAGAAATATTCTTCTCAAACAAAATCACAGGATGACTTTTAATAACATAGCAAGCTGCCTTAATTTTTTTTTTCGCACCTTGTCTTACTAACCGTTCGAGCTATATGGTTATGTACTAATTACGTTAATGGTGTTAGGGATTTGGAACGTCATATTTAAATGAAATGTTCCTGATTTGCGTGGAGGAAGAATGGGAAACCATTTTAAATAAACCACTCTCAATACACCCGACTGAGATTCGAACCTTGCTCTCCCCGTCATTGGCATTATATTCTACTGCGAGAGTAGTGCGTTAGACTAAGTGGCCTCTGACGTGGCTAAGCTGCCGTAAATGTTTTACTATAGTAGCCATCTCCCATCGAGATCAATGAAAATCGTGAAAACTCCTTTTAAACAACGTTTCATGAGAAATATCACAAGTCTGAGATCAAAGTAAATGTTTAGATATGAATTCAAAAGACTTTAGTCAAAATAGATAAAGTCAACTCTTTGACAAGCTCACAATATTACTTTTTTTTTACATATATAATTGAATATATTTGAGTGTTTTTGAGGGTTCATACCTGTCGTTATCCTAAAAAATAAAGCAATGTTTGAATATTTGACTCAGAGGGAGAGGTAACTTTAAGTTGGGATTGTAGTGAACGCGAGAAAATGTAAGTGTTTGTGTGGTTTTTATAACAAAACTTTTTTTTTGTCAAAATAAATCAAGTATTTCCTCAATAGAAACATAGTTTAATTTTCTTCACACGGTGACTTCAACAGTTGTTGAATATCTGTCCAAGGTTGTCCTGGAATTTAATGATAACTTATTCTCTTCATTTAAAAAAGATGTTATTTAATGTGTAAATGCTCATGACAGATATTCTTAAACTGATGTCATCATGGGAAGAAAATTAAACTTTACGTTTATATTAGAGCAATATTTGATTTATTTTGGCCAAAATATATTTTGTTATAAAAAAAACCCTGCAAAAACACATTTATCACGTCCTATACACTCCTACCTTAAATACTGAATATTTTACAGAAACTATTTTTTCCAGCTCGATATGAAACGTCGGTTTTGAGCCTAGCGGCTTTTTGAAAGGATTACGGATAAAGCCTCCGCCTAAACCAACTCCCATCTAAGCGTAGGGCGAGAGGAATAAAGAGGAAGGGAAGTAGAAGGAGCATATAGCCAAGAAGAAGCGAAATGTCGTGACGAAGAAGAAGAAATTCCTCCACTAACCTTCTGGTGAGAGTCCCAGCAAAAGAAACCAGGTGGGTAAAATCCACAGGTGTTGTCGCCACATTCTCGTTTCTTCTCGCTTCTTTTGAGCCCCACCTTAACCCCCACAACCCCAACACCAGAACCAAAACAACACTTTGTCGAACGTCTCTTACGCCCCCCCAATCCCTAAACCCTCTTTTTTTTTTGGCAGAGGACAGTGGTGACGTATGTCTTATCGTCTGACCTTCTCCTCCACCTCCTCCTTCAACGGGTCACCCGCAGCGGAAGCTCGCATCTGACGTCACAGCGTCAGCGGACACACATGTTTCCACGAAGAAATAAAAAAAAAGGAAGGAAAAACAAAGACTTTTATAAAACTTAGTTACTTAACTTGTTAAAAAAAGAAAAAAAGTATTTGTTTTCAAACACCACGAAAAAGAAAACCATGAAGCTAAGAGAACACACTTAACAGAATTATTTTTTAAGTGTTAAAAAAAATTAGCGTCCAGCGATTGTTATTTTTTTTATTTGTCCTTTATTAAGACATGGCGTGTCAAGTAAGAATATCGGTTAAATATTATCACTTAATATTTTTTAACAAACCGTGACAAAAAGCAAAACTATATAAAAAACAATGAGTAAGAATCTAACCACCCGTTCTTTCGTTAGCGACCCGTCCTTCCGGGTCCAACAGAACGCACTGAATCCGTTCCTCCGGCAACATCGAGGGCCAACCCCGAGAAAACTAGGAGTCATCTCATCGCATAGCTTCACCCCCCTCCCTCCCACTTCATTCCACTGCGCACGCGCCAAAACTGTGATGCCTGGCTGGCGGGTCCGTATGTATGTGTGTGCTTTACCCTTTCTCTTCCCTATACTATTATATCTACCATCTCTCTCATACATACTGTCTCTCTCTCTCTCACTCTCCTCAGCATCTCTTCCGAGGTGTCCCTATTTTATTTCTCCTGTCTTCTCCTTTCTCTTCTATTTCATCTAACCTACACCTCCGTTACCCGTTCACGCTTTTGAAGTCCACCGCTTACCAAATCCCTCCTTCCCTCCCCCTCTTTGACTCCCACTACAATCCCCCACCCAACCATCCCTACCTATCCCACTGTTGTAGGAACGTCAGTTAATCTTCATATGACTTGTGTTACACTGTTGTGTCATTTTGTATCTCGTCTTTTATCTGTGAGTTTTGGCTCTATACCTCTTCTTCTTACTATATCTACATAAATAAGTAGAGGAAGCGAAGAATGGTTTTGGCTAAGGGGGAAAGGGAGGGGTAGGGGGTGTGAGGTAGATAGGAGGCCAGGGACAACACAAGCTCACATCGGAATAAAAACTGTACGAAGATAAATGGATTCTAGATGCAATATTTGTATTCGGGAGATAGGTCTTTTTTTTCGATTTATTAATTTTTTTGGTGGGTATAATATCCATATCTTTTTGCTATGCAATTCAGTTGTTTATACTTGGACCAAAGGATCTAGCTTTAGTTCAGGTAGTACGTCCCATTGTTCTAAGCTCGAAATATACCCTATTAACAAGATATGAAGTAATGGCCTAATTTTTGAAACTCAATTTAAGTCGTTGGATGAGCCATACCATCTCAGAGGGACATAAACTCCATTTATGGTAGGAATTAATCTCTGAAAGGTCTTTTTACCTATCAATATCCTACAGTATAATTGATTTCTGGTAGGGAAAAAGACCTTTAAAAAACAATTCCTACGCTGAACAGACTTTAGTTAACAAGAACTTTGCTAAAAAAAATTTTTACTAGTGCAAATAGGTGAGCTTATCGAAACAAGCCATGAGGAATTTTTATTATTTTATAATTTTATGCCAACGGTTCTTCATATAAGAACCAAAGCAGATGTTGATTTGAACAAAAAAAAAACCAGTTAATTCAATGCTCTAAATTTTAGTTTGATTCAAAATATAGGTCAACATGTACCATCTGATTAAATAAATACAAAGAAATGCATTCAGATGCCATAAAAATAGCTGACACTTTCTATGATTATATTTTTATTTTTTGTTTTTGAAAAACTATATACTTGTATAGTAGGTAACTATTTATATAATTATATCATATTTTAGAGAAAACAAAGAAATTTAATGCTAGTTTGTGTTATCATGTTAAGTTATAGATTCGATAATCAAAATAATGGAACCAGTAAATAAATATATCTACTTACCTCACTTATTATTAAAATCAATATTTATTTTTAGAAAACAAACATTTAAATGAATAATTTCTTATATCCTAAGTCCTTTCCCAATATATTTTTCCAACTAAACATGAATTTCACTTTACACTAAAGATCTACTTTCTACCCCAAATCAATTAGTGTAAATCGTGACACCTTGGCTGAGATGATAATAGGCCTTCCTCATGAACTAATGGTCCCGAGTTCATTTCCGGGCATTGCCCAAAAAGTTATAGTTATTGAATGGGGTTTCTACGTTCACATTGATAAATTATTATGTTAATAGATTATATGCATTAATAATTATTTATAGTTAAAAAAAACTTTGCATATACCAATTTTTTTATCAAATTGCTTGAACCATTTTTTCAAGTTAAAAAAAAGTCACCAGTAAACTACCCTTAGATGAACCTTCCCCCAAACAACAAGTATACAGTTTAATTTGTCGTATCAAACACTCTCCAGATATACACTTAAACAAAAACGTTTCGATACATTACCATAATATATCGAGTTTTTCAAAAAACTCTCAATAGTAAAATGCCCTTAAAAGAATTTTTGCTGAAAAACAATGATAAAAAGCTATTTGTTATTTAAAAAAAAAATCTTTATATACCTAATCAACCAAATGCTTGCTCATTTAAAAAAAATCTTTGATAAAAAAATCACTCATATGTAAACTACCCTTAATTTGAGGTCTATGGCTAAAATCTACAGATTGGCTTCAGGTATCACCTTATAAGATTTAAATATCAAGTTAAAACAAAATCCATCTGGCCGTTTTGGATACGTGCCAAGGGACAGATAGACAGAAATAGACACAGATATAATTTGTAACATCCACATTTTTGGTTCGGGTTCACATAAAACGTAAATCATTGATATTATTCGAGGTATTAAGCGTGCACTTTCATTTTTATATTAGATCACGAGAATTTCTATAGGCGAGAGCCAAAGGGCTTACCAATTTTAGAGGTAAATATATTTTCACATAACTTCCAGAGTTCTTTTACGCGCCACAATCGACATGTGACTGACGGCTTTATTTCCCCTCCGAAGGAAGTTGTGCTACAAATTTTTATATCTCAAGAAAAATCCACCGACTCTGGCTAGGTTTGAACCCACGAACATCGTGTCCTGATATGATAAATTTACCCCAAGACTACAGAGGTAGACTATATAATTTAAAGAATCATTATCTCAAGATTATTTATTTTCACGATTATAATATTAATAATTTATGTTGATATGAGAAAGTAAAAAAAAAAAAGCCTAAATATATTTAGAGTTTAAACAGTAAATAAGGCTTGAATCACCAAAAATGGTGACGCATTGACTTGTGTGGCCCACATATGTTTAGTCGCTCCGTGAGACGAAATCTCTCTTCCACCTTTTTGTTCTGAGCCCCGAGGCTAGTCTTGGACACCCGCATCTTGAAACTTTACACCCCACGGGGGCCCTACATGGTAAGACGTGGCGTATCCATAGATCGTATCTCTTCATTGTCTTCGTATCGCATTATATAATATTCAATAGCCGGATCTAAGGTTACCAGTTTTTAAATTACTTTATCTCGACCCCTCGGAGAGAGAGGTATTGTGATCATAAAAAAATCGAAATTGATTTTTTTTATTAAATATCGACCAAATAAGTGGTTTCGCGAGTCATCTGTCTTTATCTCAGCCTAAAGCCGAAGCCGAAACCGTTTTACCCATTGGGCTAAAACTTGGTATCTAGGGTTTTCATANAGGATAGTTAACTGAAGGGCAGCTTGAGAAAAACTTGATTTTCTCAAAATCCACTTTAATCAATTTGATTGTGTTTTTTTTTTATCTGTGCACTGATATTCTTTAAAAACAAAATGGCATCTCTCATATTTCAATGAAAATGAATTTGATGATACTTTACGTAATATCCAATTATCATATTTCCGCAACTATTTGAGATACGAAATAACTTATTATTGAAAAGTTGTATTAATAAAAATAAATATAATCTATTTGAAGTAACCCACCTCGGTGGCGTAGTTGGCTAACGCGCTTGTCGTGTTGAGCTTGACTGCTGAGGACGGGGAGATCGAGGTTCGAATCTCGGTCGGGTGAACTGGGGGTGGTTTTTCCTAAATTGTTTTCTACTCTCCCTCCACGCAAATGTGGTTTCACTTCCTCTATATTCAACCTTCCCAATTCCTAATCCATTAGCGTAATTAGTACTTAAAGCATATAACCCGAACGGCTAATAAGACGCGGTGCTAAATATTATTATTATTATTTGAAGTATATTTTTATAAAACCAATATTTATATTAATGCGCAAATGTGTATATATATATATTTTTATAAAACCAATATTTATATTAATGCGCAAATGTATATATATTTTTATGAAAATTTTTGAAAATGGGATGAATGTTATGCTTTTATTTGGGCAAAGCTCTTCATCTTTTCTCAATGTTTCTGTCACAGTGTATATATTATTTTTATAGGCTCTTTGGTGGAAGATTTCTGCAACAATGTATATTATTTCGTTTTACAATCAATCTTCCTAGTTTTAAGATGAAATGAAAAAAGGAATTAGGTGCGGTGCACCATACAATTTATTTATTTATCCATCCATCAAAGAGTAATACGAACAAAATTGAATGACGATTGCAAAATATGAATGGCTACATTTCAGAATTATATTACTACTTCTATCATTTAATGGTTTTAATTCACCGACACAACGTTTAGCGCAAAAATTCTTTGGTTCTCAACCCTTTATACATTTCTTATCAATTTTAGTACTGCTTCTTACTACCCGTTCGGGTTATATACAGTAGCTCCATGGTTTCTTTGGTACTGACTGACAGTTCACAGCTGACTTCTGACAGTCAACATTTATGTATATGTCTAAATTTTGACTGTCAGAAATGACAACTGCTAAACACATGTTTTCGCAGATCATATAGTTCGGTGTAGGGATACATAATTTGGTCTGGTAACTTTTCAAAGCTATCAGCTGTGAGTTGTCAGTCAGCACCTAAGAAGCCATGGGGCTACTGTAAAGTAACTTTTACTTCCTTGCTACTACTCCAAGATAGAAGAGAAGACTTACTATTTGATCAATTTGTATTTAAATAGTAAGTTGTTATATTGTGTTTATTATTGAAATAGTTAATTTTGGTTGCTTCGTAGATAAAGTTGTTTCAACGTAAGCACTTAAAGTAATCAATTTAATATTCAACCAACTGTTTTGAAGATATGATGGTCTAAGCCATAAGGGGTCACTTTCGCAATTGACTGGACTTACAATAACAAGGAGATCAGGGCTTAAATCCCGGTTAGGTGAATTGAAGGTTGTTTTTCCTAAATGTTCTTACACTCTAACCTCACAGAAATGTAGGTACACTATCTAAATGCCACCTTTACTATCCCTAACACATTTTCGTAATTAGTCCATAGTTACGCGTGTAGCTCAAACGACAACTTACGGTGACAAAAAATGAAATATATATGTAGTTTAAAAACCAAACCAATTTGGCTTGCTTGCATCCGCCATACTTAAGTTTATAAGATAGTTTTGTAGTGTAGTTAGTCATGGTTAGTTACATCCATTACTGTTTCCAGCATGGGTCAATTTTTTTATTATTATTATTATTATTATTATTATTATTATTAGCACCGCGTCTTACTACCCGTTCGGGTTGTACGCACTTACGCTAATGTATAATGGTAGGGTGATTGTGAGATGAAATGGAGGACCTACAGTTTAACGTGGATTCCAAACCACGGTGGAGGCCCCACATTCACAAGATGTCTTGTCAGAGGTGAAGGAAGGGTTTGGTAATCAGATAAATCTATGCCGGGACCTAGGATTGAACCCCGGCCGCCAATTTTTTTTTTTATTAAAACCATATATTTTCCAATACCGACTTGCTAGGCATGTCGTAGCTTCATATACCTTATAATCTATCTTAAGACTAGGACAAGCACAACATCCAGTTTGCGGCCGTTAATTTATCAATATAAAGGGGTTAACCCAGATTTTCACCAATGATAAATTTCCGGCCATGCCGGGAATCGATCCCGAGACACTTAGCTCAGTAAACAGATATACTATCGACTGATCTAAGGTGTCTTAAGTCAGTTAAGGTAAGACTAACATTTTTTTCAGGGTGAATGGAGTGTAAATTAATTATTTCAGACTAGGTTCGGTGGCCGCATAATCTAACGCGCTACACTCGCAATAGATTAGACCACCGAAGACGGGGAGATAGAGGTTCGAATCACGGTCATGTATTATGAGAGTATTTTTTCTAAAATTATTTTCTACTCTCCATCCATGAAAATGTGAGTAAATTTCCTTTAATCATAAGCTTCCTAATCGCTAAAAATCACTTTCGTAATTAATTAAATAGGCGTATAGCACGACTGGGTAGTAAGAAATGGTGATACAATATATATACTTATATTTAAAGTTACCGATTATGTATTAAAACCATAAACTCATTATTTCAGAATGAAAAAAAAAGTATACATCAAAAATTGACCCTTCTTTTTTTCTAAAATTCTCTCTCTTTTTAAATTCTTTTTATTTATAAAATTCACTGTATTTTTAAAACTCACTTTATATAAATTTAATTGTATTCATAAAATTCACTGTATAAAATTCATTTCACGAAACTTTTAAAATCAATATTTAATCCGCTTTTTTTTCATTTCCTTAATGTGTGGGAATATTAATCTGTTGGTAATCGACACAGATTGTCTAAAAGTATAACTGTAAGGCTGAATGAAATCAGATATATAAAATTTTTTAAAACTAACAGATAAAAAGAGTCCATAAATCTTGTGCTGACTATAGTTCAACGTCGGTTTGATGTTTCCCAGAGGGTCAATTCGCAAGGTCAGCAAAACGTGCTGCTGACTCGACAACCTGTCCTCTGCGGATCGCCGGACGTTAAAGGGTGTCTGAAAACTTGGCTTAAAGCTCGGTTTAGCTAGGAAGAAACTTTTTTGAAACTTAGAAATCATACTAAAAAAACATGTTCAAACACATATATGTCAAGTAATGATCTGCATTTGTTATTTTTCATAGATAATATCAATGCAGGTGACCTGGCGGTCTAGGGGTAAGGTGTCAGACTTCTGTGCTGGCAGCCGGGGTTCAATCCTTGGTCCCGGCACAGATTTATCTGATTACCAAACCCTTCCTTCACCTCTGACAAGACATCTTGTGAATGCGAGGCATGCCAGGCCTCCACCGTGGTTCGGATTCCACGTTAAGCTGTATGTCCTCCATTTCATCTCACAATCACCCTACCATTACACATTAGCGTAAGTGCGTATAACCCGAACGGGTAGTAAGACGCGGTGCTAATAATAATAATAATAATATCAATGCAATCCGCTTTGGTGGCCGCACGGTCTAAGGCGCTACTATCGCAATTTACTAGACTGCTGATGACGGGTGGATCGAGGTTTGAATCTCGATTGGGTGTACTGAGGGTTGTTTATTACAAAAATAGTTTTCCCTCTTCCTCCACGAGAATGCGAGTACACTTCCTATAAATATAACCATCCTAATCCATAAAACCATTAGCGTAATTAGGACATACACGTATAAACCAAACGGGTAGTAAGATGCGGTGATAAAATAATATTAATACGTATGAAATGATGTATCTATTTTCAGCACCGCGTATTTCTAATTATTTTTATTATAAGCATAGTTGTATTAATTAAGCTATTGATTTATGTATTAGGAAAGTTGAGGTTTAGAGGAAGTGTATCGACAATTTTGCGGAGTGAGAGAGAGAGAGTTAAAAACCATTTAGAAAAAAAAAATCTCTAATATACCCTACCTGGATTCGAACGCCAACCTCTCCATCATCGGCAGTCTATTCTTTTGTAAGAGTGACGCCATAAACCATTAAGTGACCGAGGTGGATTAAATGATCCTTTTAATAAATTTAAATTATTATTTTTTATATAATTTCCTTCTTTCTACAAAATTCTACTATAGATCACGTGAATTAGTGAAATATTTTCTACTATTTTAACCTTTGTTCACATCGTAGCTTGGCATCCTATATCAGCTAAAATCAGTGGTGGATTCGAGGTAGGGGCACTGGGGTACGCGCAGCTTCGGTCAAATTTCAGAAAATATACAGCAATCATTTGCTACAAATAAAAAAAATACAAAAACATTGTTATTATTATTATTATTATTATTATTATTATTATTACCCGTTCGGATTATACGCACTTACGCTAATGTGTAATGGTAGGGTGATTGTGAGATGAAATGAAGGACCTACAGCTTAACGTGGAATCCGAACCATGGTGGAGACATGGCACTCCCCACATTCACAAGATGTCTTGTTAAGAGGTGAAGGAAGTGTTTGGTAATCAGATAAATCTGTGCCGGGACCGAGGATTGAACCCCGGACCCCAGCATAGAAGTCTGACATCCTACACCTAGACCACCAGGCCACCAACACAACATTGTTAACAGATGGAAAGATACTGTATGAAGCACAAACACAGCAATCCGGTTATTATATCCCATATAGAGGAACTTCATGGAGAGTTGAAATTATTGACGGAATTCTCGATACAGAAATCTGAAAAAGTTGCTATGCCAATGGAAGCGTACAGTTTTCCCTCTAGTTTTTCCAAATATCGTGTGCCTAGTGAAAACTCTTTATGTGGTACCAGTTACTACGCCAACAGCAAGGCAATATTTTATTTAATCGATTTGAATTAAAATTTACTTGGGATTAACAATGGGTCAGGAAAGATTCAATGGTTTGGTCGTGATCAATATGAAATAGGTTTAAAAATATTGAAGTTATCCTTGAAGAGGTTCTTAAATATATTTGCTAGAAAACATCAAAGAAAATTTAAATTTATTTTTAAGTAAAATTTATTTCTTCACTCATCTCAAAGAATTCGATATTAAGCTTGCTAATAATATTATATAAAACAAAATTTTCATTATTCATACTGAGATAATTAATTATTTATCAACTGACTCACAAACGTGTTTATATTACCTAACTTTACATGTCTATTAAAATTTAGTTTTCACATCGAGATACGATTTTTTTAAAAAGGATTTAAGATAGCAATGTAATTATTTGTATCATTGTGCCCCCTCTGTAAATTATTTTCTTGATATGCCACTGTCTGGACTTTTACACGCAGTACGCTTTCATATTCCTTAGATGGACATATTTTTTTCTTCTTCAATTATGTTACTATTAGTTGCAAAAACATTTTGTTAGAATATAAATTTTCACTCATCCAAAACTAAAAGATCCACCTTCGAGAACTTGGAAAAAGCATCAGTCTTGTCTTCTGGTTTGCCTTTGATAAGAAGGTTTAGCTTCTAATCCCGGCAGCGTGAATCGAGTTTAATTTTACAAAATTATTTCCCCACTCTTTCTCCGCACAAATACTGATATCATTCCTCTAAAAATATACCTTTCACATCCTTATCAGATTAGTGTAAATATCCATATATCCTTCAAACTATGGGAGATCCGGATTCATATCCGAGTCGGGTGTACCGAAAGATTTTTTTTTCCAAAGTGGGTTTCTACTCTCCCTCCACGCAAATATAGAACTACTTCCTCTACATTAAAGCTCACTCATCCCTAGCTCATTAGCGTTATTAGTACATAAGTGTATAACCGTAACGGGTAGTAAGACACGGTTCTAAGAAAAAAAATATCTATGACGAGATTATCACAATGAAATGTAAGTACTGAAATCGTACCTAAGCTAAAATCTATCTTTATTCCCTGTAGAGATAATGGTATTTAAATTAATGTCCAATCATACTCAATATTTACATGATTTTTGTGAAAATTTACAATTCAACCAAATTTTAAAACTGTGTCCGACTTCTGTGCTGTGGGTCCGGGGTTCAATTCCCAGCACAAATTTGTCTGATTACCAGACCCTTCCCTCACCCTCTGACAATACCTGTATTAATCACAACTTGTGAATGTGTGGAATACCAGGCCTCCACCGTGGTTTGGATTCCACGTTAAACTGTAGGTCCTCCATTTCATCTCACAAACAACCTACCATTACACATTAGCGTAAGCGCGTGTAGCCCGAACGGGTAGTAAGACGCGGTGCTAATAATAATAATAATACTTACCTTCATGAGTTTCCTTTTGTACATCATTTTCCTCCCGAAGCATGAACTCTGTAGAAAACACTTACCTGATGAAGACAACACGATAACAAAAAAAGCTGTCTATTTTAAAGCAAAACCATGTTTTCTTTATTCCCTGTGTGTTTTGTGTACACCTGAACACAAGACACGCGTGGAAATTACAAAGGCAGTGGTTAAAAATATAGTTTTATTAAAAGTTGTTTTCTTTATACAGGTTCGAGCTATACGCCCATGTACTTATTACATTAATGGGTTAGGGATTAGGAAGGCTTAATGTATAGGGAATTCATCCGCATTTGCGTGGAAGGAGAGTGAAAAACAATTTAGGAAAAATAACCATATGTGCACACAACTGGAATCGAACCCCGATCTCCCTATCTTCGGCAGTCTAATCCAATACTAGTGGGTCAAAAACCGCAATAACAGGAGCGCGTTGTTCCCCACCTATAATTTATAGAAACCAGTAATAAAATAGAAAAATATTTATGTTAATTAATGGATTTAAGAATCGGTATTGTGGATGATATTATTTATTTATTATTACTATATTACACTGGCGCAGTCTAGGGGGGTGGGAGGTGGTTCAGGGTTGAAGACCCCTCCCAGAGCCTCATTACCCACATACTCACGTGCACCTCGCAGAACGATGTTTTTAGTTTCCTTAAGTTGACACTTAATCTCAGCAAATATCTACAAATTGTAAATATATACCTCCGCTTAGCAGTTCAGCTTGCAATGAAAGTAAAAATCTCACTTGAGAAGATGAAAGAGAGCGGTGACCTGGTGGTTTAGTGGTAAGGTGTTGGACTTCTGTGCTGGGGGTCCGGGGTTCAATCCTCGGTCCCGGCACAGATTTATATGATTACCAAACCCTTCCTTCCCCTCTGAAAAGACATCTTGTGAATGTGGGAAATGCCAGGCCTCCGCCGTGGTTCGGATTCCACGTTAAACTGTAGATCCTTCATTTCATCTCACAATCACCCTACCATTACAACATTAACATAAGTGCGTATAACCCGAACGGGTAGTAAGACGTGGTGCTAATAATAATACATTTCAATCGCTTGTTCATCAGAGGGAATCAAATGGTGTGGTGATGACCAAGGTAATAAAATATGTTCAGAAATTTGTTCAATGTTACAATCGTTCATAGACCAACAATTTGAAGGGGAAACCGACACTGTGGCACTGGTTCATTAAGTCATCCGATAAAAAGCCCCGAAATGAAATTGAAGCTCTTTTTATGTGTAATGTGAATTTATTTCGTGTCATACATGAAATTCTCTTAATAATGGCCTACATTTCCCGTAACAACGTGCACAAATGGACGTTCTTTCTCGTACCTAAATCTGTTGAAATTATACCTGAGGAACTCTACGAGTGAACATTTTAGAAAACCTTCTAAAAAGGTTTTAAATTAAGGAGGAGTGGATAAAATTATAAGTTAAATCTTATATATATATATAAATATAAATAACAAATTAATATAATAAAGTTACTAAGTTGGTATATTTAATAAAGTGATGTTATAAGACAAAATATATATTTACGATTTAGTTCTAGTAAAAAACATATATCAGAATATGAACAATAAAGATAAAATCAACAATTCATCACCAATTTGACTACACATAAGTTGATGGAAAATATATAAATACACGTTAAGAAAACTGTTACAAAACTTATAGATAAACTATATACTATGGACAAAACAATTTATTAAGTTCAAATAAATAATTAATTATAAATTATTAAAAAATTTCGAATTTGAAGTCTTATCACTTGCCAAATGAGTTATAATTTATTAAATATACTATATATTATATAATAGAAAAACAATGTTTAGAGTTCAAATATGTATTATAGTAAAATTAATATAAAATTTAATTTGGAGGTTAACATCTGCCTACAAGTGAAGACAGACTTAATGTGCTTGCTCACATGTACTCTACATACATCCAGGGGTGTTAGTTACAGATGATGAGGGTCACAATGAACTTTCTATGAAGCCAAGAAAAATTAACACAAGACTAAAATTAATTATTTCAAAAGGGATTCTGTAAGTTAAGAGTTAGTGCAAGCTAATTATTTGATTTTTCAGATTTTAGCTCCTAAAATACTTTTATAAATCAAATTTCCAAAATACAATTTATTGAAACTTTCATGTATGTATATTCTAACAGTATGTACTCAATGCGAATTTGTTTACAGGCAGCTTGTTCATAATAATAGTTATAACGATTACAGAAAAATGACTATTTTTTAGAAATTTTTAAATTAATATGGATATTAATGTATTTATTTTGATGCATTTGCATTTTGCAGTACTTAAATTTTCAAATTTTCTCGCAGGGAAAAAACCAATGGGACCTTGCTTAATTGGTCAGTGAAACTACCCCCCTCCCTCCCTCTCCCACCCACAAACGAATCCTGGCTACGCCAGCGCTATATTGTATAGGAGGATTATGGAGGAAGGTACTGGGTTGAGGTGGAGTGGAGGAAAAGGAGGTGGGAGAGAGGCTCATATTATATTGTATAGGAGGATTGTGGAGGAAGGTACTGGGTTGAGGATGGAGTGGAGTGGAGGAAAAGGAGGTGGGAGAGAGGCTCATATTATAATCCAAACAGACCCAGCCAGTAGCTGGAAGCTCTTCATGTTTATTTTTTATTCACATAAAAGTTACACTGGAAACCATGCAACAAAATAAATTCCAAACGACCCACACAACATCCCCCCCCCCTCTTTTCCCTTCTTCCATGGTTTATCACTACTTCATCCAGGATAGTCACCTCTTCCCCTGGCTCCACCACGTCCAAACCAAGTCCTACCGCACCTAAATCAGAACAACACTGACCCGGGCCTACATTCTCTGCGGACCCAATGGTCGTGTGGTTATGTGTGGTTCGTTATTAATGTAATTTTACATTCTCTTTGATACCCCTGGGTTCATTGAAAAACCTCCCCACGTATGAGGGAGGGGGGGGGGGAAAGAGGATGGGGGGTTGTGATCGGGGAGTATTTCTGTGAGGATCATTCTAATTCTGTTAATTAGTATCACACTAATTATGTTAGGCTCGTTTTGGATGAAAACGTGGTCATGTGATCCTCGGAGAGCCGTTGGAGAGGAAGGGGGAGGGGGTTTCGTTCTAGGGCCTCCGTTGGGAGATATAAGTGTATATCTGAGAACCCCCCCCCTTCCCGACTTCACTGTTGATTTATCAGTTTGTTTTATTACTATCATTATTATTTTCGATGATTATTTGTAGCGTTCTAAACACGTGGATTATCATCATAATGCAATTAACTTATCCTATTATACTATTACTAATACAGTTTTACCAGCGCTAATAGTTATGAATAGTTATGAATATAAGTTCTTTTATAAATACAGTTTACTCGCGATATCCGAGCCCCTCTTATCGGAGACTCCGTGTTATCCGAGGTGCCCAATCCGTCAGTGAGTCCAATTTTAGCACAATAATTATATAAAAGTTAAATATCTTATAAAATAAGTACAATATAAAATTGGTAATGTAATGTGTTATAAAAAATTAATAATTTGAAACTTACAAACTATGTACACAAATGTAGTACATCCTTGTGATTTATAACCTAAAAATCCTACACGCTCCTTATCATCCGAGTTTTTTTCGTATCTGAGGTGGACTCTGTTTCCATTTCCTCATTCGTAACCTGTATATATTAAAATGTTCAAAAAATAAACTGTTTTGGTTTATTTTTGCACCCTTGTTGAGTGAGTCATTTACAAATTCAAATGCTAGTGACATACACTAATTGTGTTTTTTTCTAAATGGTTTTCCACTCTCCATTCATAAAAATATCAGGAAGTCAAAAGTTCATTTCAGTAATTATAAAAGTATGCCTCTCATTTATCCCTATATTGAGCTAGTTCTATTTAGTAGGTCATCTAATTACACACTATTCTCATCTTTTGTTTGTTGTATTCATCAAATCATCTAATTATACTCTATCCTTATCTTGAGCTAGTTTTATTTATCAGATCATCTATTTATCGTGAGCTAGTTCTATCTAGCAGTTCATCTCATTACTCCCTTTATCTTTTAGATCCATTCTAATGTTATCTTCCCATTTGCGTCTAGATCTTCCCATTAACTTAGCCATTCAATACCTTGAACACGGTTCTAGTTTATTGCATCGGTGCAGAATGTCACGCCCATCATAACCTGAAATATTTGGGTGGTAAGATATAGAGTCAATAATGATAAACAACAATAACAAATTTTGTTTGGAATGATTAATTTAATCCATATTAACCATTACATTACTTAAAATGTATTCTATAAAATGGTGGTATGTTTTTTAGCTAACCCAATTTTCCTCTGATATTTCAAGTGGCTACGTGGATAGTGTGTCTGGGTTTGATCTGAGAGGTTGGATTTCGATCCTATACATATGTGCTTGAGGTTAGTTGTTTCTGCCACCGAGTAGTTTAACAGGCAGTCTCTCTCAATAGCCGTCATGATTATTTATCTAACCGCTTGTAGGGTCCTTGTAGACCGCTGCTTAACTTTGACAGGGAAGGGCTCTTTTCAAATGGTTTAAATCTGTCCCTAGAGCCCTGGGATTAGTATAAACACGATGTAGTCTACCATCTCTTGTCAAGGCAGATGTTTGTTCATTTTTTTCTTAATTATATTCATCATCTATTCCTAACCTCTTTAGGTAAATTGATTAATATTCCTTGGGGAAATCATAAAAAAAAATCTTGGGTTAGGCATAGTATAAAACATAGAGAGTACCTTGTGGTTTGTTTTATATCTCGCTTAGCGCTGTTAAAGTGAGTTTAGAATTGCTTGAAAGATTTTAAATTTTTTGGTGGGGAGGAGTAGGGGGGGGGGGNCTGCTATTTTGGGTACAAACATTTCCTTAAAAATTAAATATCGATAAGAAACCGTCTCTTTCATTTTTGAGATTATATTAACAACGTATTTATTGAGGTTTTATCAATAAGTGAGGCTAGTTATAATAAATATGTGAACATATTTATGTATCACTAACTATCCTGACACTATATCAATATAGATATCAATTAAATAAGAGTGCTCTAATCGCTCATTCCAAACCATATTTATTGTTTTATCATCTTTTTATCCATCGAATCTGATTATCCGTCCTAAATATTTCTATATGTAGGGGAGAATCGGATAGTAAAGGACACCTAAGGTTTTTAAAATTAATTTATAATTTTTATTAAGTGAAAACGAGACAAATGACATGTTAATATTAAGATTATATATGTATTTATATAACTACTGTATTAACATAGCTTATAGAAAATATTCTTCTTTCTAGAGTCATTTAGAAAAGATATGCTTGATTCAGTTTTAAAAAGTACTGTCGGGTACTACCGAACATAATACAAAATTACAATTTTTTAAATCAAATTTGGACACCAAACTTCTCTTATTGTCTTAAAATGCTTTTTCATAAGCATCAAATTTATAAAAAGAGGGATTTAATTTTGTATTGGCACAATTCTCGTGCGACCCCCCTTGGCAAAAAACTCACTTTATCCAACCTTCATCAAAATTTTCTCCACATATTATGCACTCAGTTTTATCTTCAACTTGTTCGCTCATAAGTTGTGCCGAAGTTTTGTTAACTTTTATGTTATTTTTGTGTAGTTTTTCTTTTTGTAGTGGTTTATAACTTAGTTTTTAATTTCTCCATTTTCGTGAATTGTTTTTCCTCTAACTTAGCTTTATAATGACTTGATGCTAGTATTTCACTCTTAACACCACGTCTTCTAACATCTAACCTGCGTTATGCAACGGTAGGCACCGGCGACACTTGTGTGGAAAACTCCAGTTGAAGACTGTGGAGTCTTTTATGTTGAAGTTCGTGCTGTTGAAGTTGATTGTTTTGAAGTCATGGAAGTAAATAACTGTGGAGTTGGAAGTTGTGGAGATACAGAAGTTGAAGCTTTTGGAGATTCAAATGTTGACTGTGAATTTTCGTGTCCATTATTTGATGTGAGTGTAGTCTTAGTAGATGTTGATTGTAGATTTCCTGGTTTATTTTTTAATATCTATGAGTCTTCCTAGACAGAATCAGGAATATCGAGTACTTGGGATAGTAAAGAATTTATATCCGTGGATATGTTTGGATTATACGAATGTATACCTGTACATTCAAACCCTTTTTAACTATCATAATCTGTTATCTTGGAAAAAGTATTATGTCGCATCCAAATAGCACAAGCTTCATTATATGAGTTTTTAAAGGGCTTCATTATGGTCCTATCAAGTGGTTGAATTTTCTGCGTCGTGTGGGGGGTAGGGGAAGGACCTAACATATGGACATTGAGTTGACGTGCAAACAGAATTACGTCAAGCTCCTTGTGGCTCTAGTGACCATCTAAAATGATCATCAGAGGTTCATCTTCAGTAGAATGGACACGTTTGACAAACTTCTAAAATCACTTCAGAAAAATTTCACCAGATATTCATCCATTAGTTTGAGCCGCAAACAAACTTCCGGGGGGTGCACCTATCATGAGGCGGTTGTTTATCCTCTACCTAGGAAATATAAAGAGAGGAGGGATATATTAATCTCCAGAAGCATTTACACAAAGCAGCACAATGACCTCCGGACCTCTTTCCCCAGACGTTACTTTTCCAACTTGTTTGTTATCTTTTTTGGACATAACTTTAGAGTTTCATCTGCATTGAAAATTCTACATGCAGAAAAGGAATATTTAATTTAAAGTTGATTAAATTTGTCAAAAAAATCTGAGGTTTATTGAAATCAACCACTCGTTGCATGCTAGTAGATTCAGTGGTTCTTAATGTGGTTTCAAGGTGTCCTTTCATAAAATCATAGTAGAAGTCCTTACCAGAACACTTCTTTTCCTTGTTGAAGCGGTGATCAAGTTTCAAGGCTTCGGCCATATCGAAAGCCAACCTCCCAAACTCCCTACGACTCGGCGGCATCAAACAGTTATCAAGGTTTTTAATGTGTATTACACGCTCCTCTTCAAACTTTTCTGAGAAAATATGTTTAAATCGCCCCATGTCAGGACCTTATTTACTTCATTTCCTAATTTTAACTTCGCTAATCCGTCTCCTAAAGAGCTTTTAGGAACAGCGCATGTATTTGCCGCCTTTGTCCGATACTAGCCGATCTGTACGGCAATAAAATAATGGTAATTATTATAATAATATTTTCTTTGTTGACTAAATAAATATTATAACTTATTCATAAGTTTAGCATTTACCTTAAATCCCGTAAACAAATTAATTGTGATTTCCGTGTGAGAATGAGAAGTCTTGAAAATGTAGCTGAGACAAAGAAACAAAGCAGATAAATTACACAGACACTCGTGGGACCAGTACGGCTAAAGGGTGCACCTTCAACTAACGGTTGTCTTTGGCTGCAAGCAAGAGGTATAATATTATACCCGAAAAGGTTATCTAGCTAACGGTAGATTACTGAAAAATGATCTGTCCGATACTAGCCGCTGTCTGATACTATACAACTCTCCCTATCTACGTTAATTGTTTGAGATAAATTTATTTTATTTTAGATATAGTGTACCCGAATTTACTTGGACATATATTCTTAGAAATAAACCACCCTCAGTACATCTGACCAGGATTTAAATCACAATTTCATTGCCATCTGCAGTCCAGTCTATTGCAAAAGTGACGCCATAAATCATGCTTGTTAAACTCGTTAGATCATCCATATCGGGAATTTTAAACAATGAGGGGGCTACATTTAGTAAAATATGCAAAGTTTTCACCACTCTAATTAAAATAACTTCCAAAATATTAGCTTTTACAACAAAAAGGAAATTAATATATAAACAATAATATGCACCCTCTATTTTTTCCTAGAAATGTTTGTAGTTCATATCAAGCATTCTTTTTTTTTTTTAGAAAGGTTTTAAATTTTATGAAATTAAATTAAACCTGTGCAAGGCAAATTGGATCAAACACATCCTTAGGAGGAACTGTCTTCTGCAAAACTTCATATAAGGAAATGTTGAGGGAAAGAGGAGCTTAGGGAAAAAAAAAGGATTAAAATATTAATTGACTTGAAAGAAAGGAGAAAATTTTTGGATTTGAAGGAGAAGGAGGCAGAGGACAGGGTGCATTGGCGGTCTAAGTTCAATGACAAAATGAATGTACCTATCTTAAGACAGAGCAAGTAGTAATATTAATATAAATAATAATAAATAACCCTTTATAATGCTGTATTTCTACATAATTGATTTAAAAAATCAAACCACATTGTATGTTGGTTCATCGAGAGGTTGGTGGGCCACGCAGAATCATGGTCCATGGACCACAAGTTTGAAATGCCTGCCCTAGAATATTCGACCATTAAAACATATATATACATTTTACATAATATATTCCATTTCATATGTACCATATTTACACAATATAGCTAACCAACTCGGTGACATACTAGTTAGAACACACAGAGCCCTTTTCCTCCCAATCACAACCACCAAAGTCATCAACTCCCCTAGATGCACTATGGAAACTCCCAGGGTGATAATTTGTTCGCTTGACTGGAGAATTGGGGGGCGTTTGGAGAGGGGAGGGGGGCTAAAGGGGTACAAATGGTCATGTTTGCAATTATCAGTCGTGTATTTAGTAATTTAGTGCCCGAGCGCTAACGTGTAAATTCGCACCATCCCTATAACATGCAGGGTGATGATGTACAATCGTAAGGATAACACGAGACCATTGTCTCTGTCACGTCTCCACTGGTATATTTCACTATGAAAAGAACATTTATCAAAAGATGGTGGTTATAATACAGATGAGAAGACGATCCGTCCGTCTCTAATTGGAGGATTGTGTAGTTCTTGAAAGATTTCGTCACGTCTTTGAGTCTTATCCATGATAGATAGCTGAACCTAATCTATTCACACAAAGGAATGTGATGTGTTTAAGGTGGAAGTGTAGAAAGCAAGAAAAGGTAAGGGTGTTGCAGTTTTGATATAAAAAACTATTTTTTGCTCATGATAAATCCCTCATTTCTCCAGCAGAAATATAGAGTTTAATTTTCTTCACCTGCTGATATCAACAGTTGTTGAATATATGTCAAGGCTGTCCTGGAATTTAATGAAAATTTTTCTCTTAATTTACAAAGTTTCTCATATACTACCGCTATACTCATGACAGATATTCAACAACAGTTTATATTATCATTTGAAGAAAATAATTTCTACTAGAGCAATATTTTACTTATTTTGCCCCCAAAAAATTGTTTATTATAAAAACTGCAAAAACACTACTCTCAATTATTGTTCCCAACACCTACACTTTAACGTTTTACTTCGTCCTGTCTCACTCTTAGGAATAGTATGCCATATGCATTTGTGTAATATTTTTTAGCTTCATGTCTTCCTGCCTTTTTGGGTTACACGCTTATGCACTAATTACGCTAATTGCCTTAGGGATTAGGAAGGTTATATTTAGAAGAAATGTATCCCCAATTGCGTGGAAGGAGAAGGAATCCATTCTCAGCACACATGACTGAGTTTCGAACCTTGATCTCCCCGTCATCGGAAGGCTAGTCTTCTGCGAGAATAACGCGTTTGACCATGCAGCCACTGAAGCAGGTAAAATGAAAGTCTACCTAACTGTAAAATTATTGTTGAGGTGGTTCAACCGGTAGTTTCCTGACTTAGTACGGCAGGGTTTGGATCCTGGTAGAATGCAAGGGAGAAATATTTCCCATCGATGTATTTTTCGATCCTCTCTAAAAATGAAAGCAAAGGAACTTACCTCTTGATTGTAAGCTTTATACTCTCCACTTAAAAAGTGTATTTTTTTAAATTATTTTTCATTATTACTGTATGAGAGGCACACCATCGTCCAACCTTACTGACAAGATGACTGTGCCGTTGTATTGAAACTAATAGTCAAAGTGAATAGCAGCACTCAATATAGCTGCGTCATTATAAATAATAAAAGGATTGACAGCTAACCGATAAATAGGCCTACCATACACGTTGTTTGTAAACTCAACGCCCAAACTGCACGCACATTTAGCTTGTATTCATGGCAAAATTTGCACATATAGTTTGTTTGAGCCAAAAGTATTACAATATTCCTATACACTTACATCTGGTAAACTATGCTAATAACATTAAATTGTGTTCAAAGTTTTGGCTTCCATAGCCGGGGAGCAAAGCTGCTCAATCATGCGTGTACAACAGGTTGCATAGGAGTTAGGCGCACGGCGCTATACCTCTGGACATCTTGGAGCACGGCAGCAGAACCAACACACCAGTCCATCTAGAAATGTGAATATGTTCTGAAAGTCATAATTTGTGGTATTATATCACAGAAAGTGCTTGTCATTATTACATGTGCAGTGCTTCACGCCTAGCTCCTATGCAACCCGTTGTACATGAATGCTTAAACCGCTTTGCTTTCCCACCACTGTACACCAAAACTTTGAATACACTTATAGGTATAGGGATAGTACAGGGATTTTGTATTACATTTGGTTCAAACAACCTATATATGTAATTTGGTTTATAAATTTCCGAGCATTCTATATGTATAAAATGCTGCACTATACAATAATTAAGTTAAAATACATTTGATATTTCCTCACACAACTACTTTATAATCCGATCCCGAAAATAATATTAAAATTATAATTTTCATGCGTCATTCAAATGAATTTACATTTTTATTTTATTTTCTACATTTTTACATCAAATAAAAACTTAATTTTCATTTTTATACAATTTTATTATTTTTACTTTTTTTCTACTTCATCAAAGTTTTGTGTCTATATGTCTATTCAAATCTACTTAAGATTTTAATACACAATTTTATAAGTTCAATGTACTTATGTCTTAACTTTTTTATTATCAATATTTGTATTCACCAACATAATTTAATTACTTTTTTGGTTGAATTCATTTTCAAACCCACCTCTTTATATTTCTTCATATTTTCAATATATTCTAATATCACATATTATTAATTTGTATATTCTTTGATTTGTCACCCCTCGTCATTAATTGGCTGCACATTACCGATTAATAAAGAGTGGAATATAATAAGATTCCAAATACAGTAGTTTTAAAATATACTATTTCTTCCTATTTGTATTTTAGAGGTGACCTGGCGGTCTAGGGGTAAGGTGTCAGACTTCTGTGCTGGCGGCCGGGGTTCAATCCTCGGTCCCGGCATAGATTTATTTGATTACCAAACCCTTCCTTCACCTCTGACAAGACATCTTGTGAATGTGGGAAATGCCAGGCCTCCACCGTGGTTTGGATCCCACGTTAAACTGTAGGTCCTCCATTTAATTTCACAATCACCCTACCATTACACATTAGCGTAAGTGCGTATAACCCGAACGGGTAGTAAGACGCGATGCTAATAATAGTAATAATAATGTATTTTAGAATAGGTATCAGTAGGATTCTTACTTAAATTATTCTTCATCCTTTTCTAGTGGCGTGTTGACGATTTTTGTCAGCAAAAATTATTTATATTGTACCTGTGTATTACTTTCATCACTCAATAAATAACTTATTGTTAAGGTATGATTCTGCCAGTAGATATCTTAAGGTTCTGGTTAAGTTTAGAAAAAAATAAAAGTTCTAATTATTTTGTTTTTTATTCAATAGTTATACCACCATTAAAAAAATTCGTAAATAGTAAAATACATTTTAAAATAATTTAAAGCAAATTAAAAGATATATGTATAAAAAAATACAAAATAACAGATCCGACTTAGACAAAAAAATTCTGAGAAAAGGAAAAATAAATTATTCAATATGAATATTAAGTTTAAGAAAGGATGGTCAAAATACAATTTAAAAAAATAAAACTGATAAGAACATTTATGAACCTAAATAATATATATAATTCCAATTCCTGTTCTGGTTCTTAGGCAATATATTTTTAGGTTTAATGTTCCAATTATGATTCCATAAAAATAACTGTTATTTTTTGTTATTAGTTTTTGTTTTTTCTTCCCTGGGATCATTTCAAAACACAGCTCTCCTTTTTTTTAAAATCATTTTCCAATCAAACTTCAATGGCCGAACGATCCAAGGCGTCTCTCTTCTGTTAAGACGGGCTTGCTGATGTCGGTATGTCGGGGTTCGGATCTTTGTCGATTCTACGGCAGTCAATTATCCCTAGATGGTTTTCCACTCTTCCTCCATGCTTATGTGGGTATATTACCTCTTAAATGCTACCTTCCTTATCCCTACAACATTATATTAATTATCATGTATGCGCATAAGCTGACCAGGCATGCAGAAAATATGCCCGTGCCTAGACACCTTAAGCCGAGTCCACACTTGTATCACACCTAGGAGGCAATCAGGGTTAGAGTGAATGAAGATACTTACCGACCAAATTTCAGAAGGTTCAACCCTCATTCCGTCACGACTATCAATGTGCCCCATAATCTACGTCATTCGTGTGCTGTGGCGGTGAAATAAGAAAACAAAACTGATGTAACCTGACCCGTGATGTTATTCCTCTTGGAGCACGTTCAGACACTACCATTAACCTCTACCTTTGATGCGATGGTGAAATACCGACTAGAAGCTGGACGCGGTGATCTGCCGACGCGTATCGGTTCTCTTGATCACGTATAGGGAGGGCTACGTGTTGGTTGCGCTCGTATGTGTTTGCATCCACTTAATATCCAAACATTTTTACACTATTTTTTTCTTACGAAAATATTTAATTTTTGTTTAATTATTCCCCCTAGTTTTAATAAATATTTAGTATGAGACACATTTTTTTTTCAGAATGGAAATTGTTTTAGTCTGACACGATCAAAAAATGTGTCACTGGTAGAATAGAGCTATCATATAAATGACTGACCTATCCTAACCTAACCTATCTTAACCTAACCTAACCTATCCTAACCTAACCTAACCTATCCTAACCTAACCTAACCTAACCTAACCTAACCTATCCTATCCTAACCTAACCTACCAACATGCCTTCACACTAGTGGCTCTGAAAGAGGACCGATCAAAAAATAAATGTAATATACGTCCTATTAATGTGGCTTCACTCCCAATAAACCATACATCAGCACAACTTAGAATGCTAAAAGAGAATTAAACTTCAAGAGTAGTGCTTTATGTGCTTGCGAACATTCAAAAAGAAACATGGACTTGACCCCGTATTCTCCCCCTTCAAACCTCAGGTCATATTATACGCTATCTTGTGTACCCGCAATACCAGTCACGACGAATGTTTATTGCTTACATCCTGTTTTGTCTATGCTTCTTCACTCGCTGATGAATTACCGTGATGGTTTAAGGTTTACATTGGTTCTCCGAAAAATAAGAAGTAAAACATAATAAGTCACATTTCAATCCAATTAATACTTTATGAGTTTAATGGAGACAAACAAATGGAGAGACATACATTCTAAAAATAGAATATTTGGTGTTATTATCATTTACACTACCCAGAGGGAAAGAGAACTACCGCATAAATTTGAATGCGCAGAAATCATAGATTATGTACCTGTTCTTCACACTGGGACTTTATAAATTAAATTTGTTATTTTATAGTATATAAAATAAAACACAGGGAAATGGAACAATCTTAAATTACGTATAAATATTAATTCTTTATTGTTTTAAATTATGTTACAAAAATCTAAAATTCGTCCTACTAAAACACAATATTAAAATACCGATTATAATCTAAATATGTGTTAAAAGCTGAAACTTATTTTTTAAATTAAGTTATAACTGCTCTGTATATAATATTTATACTCTTGACTATTGGTGCTAGTTAAAAAAAGAAAGAGTAATATAGCATGAATAAATGGTTGTTAAATAATTAAAACAAAAGAAAGTTACACAGAACTGTAACAGTGTACAGTTCAAAAAAAAAGAAATTATTTATTTTCACTATTTTTGACCTATTACGATCCACTATTTTGAATCCACCCTATTAAATTTTAGATTTTAAGAATTTTCTGTTAAACGTTATCTTAAGATCTATTAGTATGCCAAGTTTTAGATTTCTAGTATGTTTAGAAGTGTTTAATAATTCATACGGGCAGAAATATATCAAAACTATATTAAAATATGATGTTCAACATCCAGATGCACTTTTTATATAATTTACCATCCAAAAACAAACACACAGAGATGCACTTTCACTCAGAGAGAAATGGACGGGGAGAGAGAGAGAGGCAAAGAAATAGACAGACTGAAATATGGATTGAAGACAGAGAGAAACAGGTAAAGGGAGACAAATGTATACCATTAAGAGGCACAGAAACAGGCAGATGCGATTCAACAAACACCATTCATCTGGGTTCTACAAATATTTACAACTGTCGGAGTAGATCTGAGGAAAGTAGAACTTTAAGAAAATCCACGAGCATTTGCTTGGAAGGAGAGTGAGAAACCTTTCATGGAAATACCACTTCAGTACACACGGATGGAATGTGAGCTACCAACTTCTCCGTCAATATCAAATTGACATCCTAGTCTTCACGCCCAACGATGCGGGTATTTTTTTTATTGTTAGAAGGGCCCCCATTTCTTGTCTCATTTTTCCGCCCTACCGTGGCGTCCCCTCCATCACCCACCGACCAAGTTAGTCGAGGAACAAAGAGCTGGTCTGTGGTTCCCTTTAGAGTCAGGTTACACTTGGTTCAAGTCCTCCCCCCCCCCCCCCCCCC
>CABFOV010000849.1:73714-94476 GCA_902141375.1 Timema poppense
CCCCCCCCCTCCCTTTTCCTCTTCAATTACTTCCTCCTTCTCCAAATGTAAAAAGCTATTAGTATAATTTATTGTCTTGTGTTTTGATCAGCAAGTAATTAAGAACTTAATTTTTTAAGTTACTGTTCTATAAAACGATTCAATTATTAAGGTCCTCTTAAAAGAATAAAAGGTAAGCTGTTTGTGTTGCGATAAGCATTTCACTTGCTAATATTATTTTAACATAAGTATTTTAGAAGTATTATTTTAGAAGTATTGATAGTATAAAAATCAAGAGTTGAAGATCATACGAATTGAGCGTTAAAATCAGTGTTTTTAAAGGTTTTATAGCAAAACATATTGTGGGTCAAAATAAATCAAATTTTTATCCAGTAAAAATATAGTTTAATTTTTTTGGCATGTTCACCTCAACAGTTTTTGAATATTTGTCATGAGCATCATTTATATGAGAAACTTCTTAAACGACGAGGAAAAGTTGTCATTAAATTCCGGGACACACTTGATGGATATTCAATAACTGTTGAGGTAACCGTGTGAAGAAAATTAAACTATGTGTTTCTACTGGAGCAGCATTTGATTTATTTTAACCGAAAAAAAGTTTTTATTTGAAAACTGTAGAAAAACTTCCCTTAACTCGCGTCCCCTACAACCCCACCTTAATTTATTCCTTGAGATTGTGTTGAGAATGATATATGTAAATTTTATGTGCAAGTAAGTTACTTTAATTTCTACAAAAGCTAAGGCTATATTACTTTAATCTATTTTTATACTTCAATATATTTATTATAAACTAGAAGAAGTACCCAGCTTTTCCCAGGGTCACCAAGCAATGTATTGCGTCTTTACACTGGGAAACGCTTTACTTTACTTGGTGACCTGGCAATCTAGGGATAAGGTGTCATACTTCTGTGCTGGCGGCCGGGGTTCAATCCTCGGTCCCGGCAAAGATTTATCTGATTACCAAACCCTTCCTTCACCTCTGACAAGACATCTTGTGAATGTGAGGAATGCCAGGCTTCCACCGTGGTTCGGATTCCACGTTAAACTGTAGGTCCTCCATTTCATCTCGCAATCACCCTACCATTACACATTAGCGTAAGTGCGTATAACCCGAACGGGTAGTAAGACGCGGTGCTAATAATAATTTACTTTACTTCAAACCGACAGAAACAAAATCTTTACTTTTTTATTTTTCCGACCCAGTTTTTAATAAATTAAAAACAAATCTTTTTTAAAAGTTAAAATTCCAGCTTCATGGTAGACCCTACAAATGTTCGCGCACATGGGCAAGTAATTTTAAAATTTAGGACCTCTGTTTGCGGTAAATATCCCTTGAATGATATTGGCAGACAAATAACTTCATTTTATTAATATAGACATTCATTTATATAGCAACTACTTCAGTTTTAATATTTAACTTGCAACAATTTTAACATACTATATGTTTTAGATTCCCCTTACGGTCAATCTAAATAAAGTGTTTTTGATCCAATTTCCTAATAAGCTATTCTGACATTTCTTCTTTAATCGCTCTATTAGAATAATTTTAATTGAATAGTTTTGTTCTGAAAATTGAAAAATTGACACATGTACACAGGAGTCGAACCTGGGATCCTTTGCCTAAGTACGCCAAAGCTCTTACCACTAAGCTATCCAGGAATCGTCCCGTGCACAGGGTCATTCTTCACTCATGTCTTAAGGTGAAGTATATGATGGATTTCAATTTTCAGAATATGATATCTTGTGAAGTAATCCTCACTAAAAGCATAAATAATAACTTTGGTTATTTGATTCTTAATATATTTGTGTTGAGTGTGTCACATTAAGAAATACGATAACTTCACATATTTGACAAGTTTAAGACTTGGATTTGTAAAACCATGTTAATGAGTTACTAAACTAATTAAACTAATCCATTTCCTTCATTATTAATATTAAATTAGTTTTAGTAACTTTTGAAACTGTCATGAACGGTTTCTCTTTGACATTTAAATCATGATAACCATTCGTGCTACATGTGAATATGAATCACCAAATGAAAATAGAATAAACTTTTTACCATAGTAGTAACTATATTACCAATCACCCAACTAAATGATTTGAAACCTCTCTCTTGTAATAAGGCAGTATCAATCATAATCTCAAGGTCAAATATTTTCACGATTACAATTCTTTAACCACACAGGTGACCCGCAGTATGAATGTTTAGGTCTGGTTAATACTGGTTTTCTGGTGACGGGGAGGTATGGGTTCAAATCACGGTCAAATATTCATAAGGTGAAGATTTCCACTCTCTCTCCACGCAAATTTTGGTATAATGCCTTTAAATTCTATCTTCATAATCACCAACACATTATATATAATATATATATATAAATAATATAATATATATATTATATATATAAAATATATATATATATATAATATATATTTCCATACACTGTGTGTGAGTGTTTGTGAGGGGAGGGGTTGGAAGAGTTGGGTACGGTAATAAAGAGGAGGGGGGTAAAATACTTTATATGAGGATTAGAACAAATATTCTAGATTGTATTCAATAGTCTCCTTCACGTGTATAAATAATTAAAAACTCTCTTGAAAAAAAATAAAAAAATTGCATGGAAGTTATTTTGTCAAGATATATCAAACTTTCTCATATTTCACTTTCCTCCTCTGTCTCCCCATTCTGGAATGAAAAGCTCACTCTATAGACGCCTAGTTTTAATTTGTGCTCCGGATTACGTCTAGTGCTGACGTAATCCTCCAACGACGAGAGAAGAGATGGTGACAAATATTTAAAAAAAGATTTAAAAAAATCGTCTTGGTAATATTCACTACGTACGTTAAATATTTAAATTTTAAACTAATGACGAAATTTTACTTTCTCTCAAACCCTTGGAGAGAGAAGTATTGTGATCGTAATAAAAATCGAACTTGAAATTTTGATAAATGAGCCCCTGAAAGAGAAAAAGTGGTTTTCGCACTGCCATCTGTCTGTCTGTCTGTGTGTGTGTCTGTGTGGATGTATATATCTAGGCCTTGAGCATAAGCTATTTTACCGATTGGGCTGAAAATTGGTATAAATGGTTTTCATTAAGTTTCCCTGAAGGATTTTTGGAATTAGATATCCAACCCAAAAATTAAGAATAATTTATTGAGGGTAAAAGAGAAATATTTTTTTTTCCCAAATTTGATGAAATGATTTTTATTAAATTTTATACCCAGATGTTGTTTTATATTACGAACAAAATGGCAGCTCATATTTTCCCACTAAAATGACTTTAAGGGTAATTTAAATAGTCAGAAATTTCCCATCTTAATCACATCCCCGCAACTATTTGAGATTCAAAATAACTTATCATTGAGAAGCTGTGGTAATATTCAAAATTGAAATAGTTAAGTTGAAATATAAATTATAAACCCCAATCATTTATTAGGTATAAGCCAAATATATTATCTATGGAGTAATTTGACAATTAAAATTGATTTTTGAGATCTTTGGTTAACATATATGTTCCTCTTTCCTCAATGATTCAGTCAAAGTTTATATTATTTCATTTATGCTCTTTTGTGAAGTGTCTCTTTGCAAACACGATTATGAATTCGTTTAAAAAAAATTACAAGTTTTCAGTAAATGTCTCTATATTGAAATACAAAAAGGAGAGAATCTGTGCATTGCGCAATACCATTATTTTTATTCCTACTCTAGAATTTAAAAACGACTTAACTTTCTATTAAATATTTTTGAACGTTTTTAACATATCTTGACATTTTCAATCAATCATTTTTTGATAGTTTTCATTCCATCAGATAACTTTATTTTTTTATTTTTTACATTTAACTTCATGGGATACTGTGCCGGCAGCTTACTACCCATCCGTGCAGGGCCGTCCATTAGGTGATCCTAGGTGTTCACCAAGGGTGCATATATCCTTGAGCCACATTATAACAAAATGCAAATTTTTAGTGTTAAAGAAAGTAATTATTTAAATAAAATAAGCTAATAATTATTTTTTTAAATTTAAATATTTGGTATAATACTAAAATATATATTTTTTAAAATCATAGATAAAAAACACAATCGGTTTTATGGTTTTATGACATTCGGTTTCGTTTTATCGGTGAATCATTTTGGTATTTAACTAAACAATTTATCTGATTACCAAACCCTTCCTTCACCTCTGACAAGACATCTTGTGAATGTGAGGAATGCCAGGCCTCCACCGTGGACTCACAATCACCCTACCATTACACATTATCGTAAGTGCGTATAACCCGAACGGGTAGTAAGACGCGGTGGTAATAATAATAAACTAAACAATTTAGGATATATTAAAAGAAGAAAGGAAAAGGGGATAATTTTTTTGCACACATTAATTAAAAGTTGGGACCCGCTTCAGTGGCCGCATAGTCTAAGGCACTACTTTTGCTGTAGACCAGACTACAGATGACGGGGAGATCAAGGTTTGAATTTCGGTCGGGTGTACTGAGAGTTTTTTCCTAAATGGTTTTCTAACTCTCCATACATGCAAATTAGGGTACATTTCCTCTAAATATAACCTTCCTAGTCCCTAAGACCAATGCATAATAAGTACTTATCGTATAACCCGAATGCGTCGTAAGACGCGATGTTAAAAAGAAACGATTATGACTGGAATTTGAACTACAACATCCCCACCACGTACCACCTTCAAACATTACTAGGCAAAACTGAAGCCCACTATAGTTTGGGGGATGGTAGATTTTGCATGATAAATCTACAGTAATAAAGTCGCGAGGATAAATACATAGTGATAAATCCAAAGTGAAACATCCACAGCGATTGATAAAACGAAATGGATTAAAAATGTGAGAAACTGACCAATAGCACCCAGACAGGATTTAAACTTTGACCTCAATGTTCTCATAAAATTCAGTCTATGGCTATCCTGATTACTTAAAACGCGTGACAGCCTCTTTAGGTGGCTTAGTGATGGTATATTTATCTTGGGTTGCTGACAGACTATTATTAAAAATCATACTTGTGATCTTTATATCTTTCTGTTTTTTTAATATAATGACTTCATGTACAATTTTGGGGCATAGATTAATATAAATTCAGTTAATTGAACACATTTCACACAAAAAAAAATTTAATATATGTTAACCATGATTTTCCCACAGTTTATCATTTTCCATCCGAAATAACCGAATTTAACTACATTAATGTGGTAGAGATGATATTGTTTACATTTAAAAGGAAATGTACCCTCACTTAGTTGAATAAAAAGGGAGAACCAATTTGTTATGATAAATTAAATACATACATGAAAATATTCAAGAGCCGACATTCTTGTTTCCGGAAAACTATAATAAACGAGCTTGAATTTTGGACATGTTCATTGTTGTGAGCCTTTTGTGATAACGAAACTTAATTATTCTATAACACCATGAACTAAAATTTATTGCCACACTTACAAAAATTCGCCACTTATCCCTATCTTGAGCTGGTTCTATCCAGTCCACTTCATAAAACCTACCTCTATCTTGAACTAGCTATATCCAGTCTACCTCATTACATCCTATCCCTATCTTGAACTAGCTATATCCAGTCTACCTCATTACATCCTATCCCTATCTTGAACTAGCTATATCCAGTCCATCTCATTACTTCCTATCCCTATCTTGAACTAGCTATATCCAGTCCACCTCATTACTTCCTATCCCTATCTTGAACTATCTATATCCAGTCTACCTCATTACATCCTATCCCTATCTTGAGCTAGCTATATCCAGTCCACCTCATTACTTCCTATCCCTATCTTGAGCTGGTTCTATCCAGTTCACCTCCTTAAACTATGTCTCTTTCAGGTACGTTCTAATGTTATCCTCCTATATGTATCTGTCTCACCATCAAGTTCGCCAGTAATTATCTCTAGTGTTGTTTTATTCTCTTCCATTCATGCTGAATATGAATATGAAACATCAAATGAAAATGTAAGTAATTGTTCGCCATAGTAGAAATTTTAATATAAATCACCTGGCGATATAATTTGAAACCACTGCCTGCTAATAAATATCTAATATATTTATCAATTGTCGTGATAAGAACCAATATCCATGAGTCGGGATGCAAATGCGTGAATCATTCCCCCTCCTCCCTTCTCCCCCTCTTAACATACTTCCCCTTCCTCCAAAAACTGGTTAGATTACCTTTGTTACTCGAGTATGGTTAAATTAATGAGATAGAAACTTTTGCTATTGTGAATATTTTAAATGACAGAATTAGGTTCGATATAATTTTATATTACAAAAGTTATTAAATGGATATGCATAAATTTACAATCGGCTTTTGAATCGGACATAGAGAGAAACATTTTTTTTTCTTTTAAAATGGAATGGAGTAATGTTATATGATTGGCAAAACCCCAGATTTGATTTTTTTTAATACAAAAAATTAATTCCCCCATTTCTGATTTGGCGATTTTCCCAGTTGAGCCAGGTTCATCTACAATCAACAATTTTTACAATAAGCAGTTAGACTACTAAAAACTAAAAAAGTTGCTTTTTATCATAATTTGAGCATTGGTATTGTTTCGGAAATGGAAACGAGGTAAAAAGTTTCTGGAAAATTTTTAAAGCTTATAACAATAACTTAACAGTTTTGAAAAAAAAAATAGGTTGTTTTTTAGTTTTCTTTATACTATAATTGACATTTATTATGATCACTTTTGAAAAATACAAGTTGTTCGAAAATTTATAGCCCATAATTCACATATATCTTGTTTGAACCAAAAGTAATACAAAATCCCTGTACGCCTACATCCGTAAAACTATGTTAATACCATTAAATCGTGTTCAAAGTGCGGCGTACAGCGCAGGAGAGCAAAGCTGTTCAAGCATGCGTGTACAACAAGTTGCATAGGAGTTTGGCGTGTGACACTGCACATATAATAATGGCAAGCACTTTCTGTGATGTTTGACCACTAATGACGACTTTCAGAACGCATTTGCATTTCTAGATGGACTGGTGTGTTGTTTACTATTAATTGTGGTATGTTCTGCTGCCGTGCTCCAAGATGTCGAGGTAAAATGCTACGCGCCTAATTCCTATGCAAGCTGTTGTACACGTATGCTTAAACAGCTTTGGTATTAGCATAGTTTTCCGGATGTGAGTGTTTGGGGAATTTATTTTACATTGGTTCAAAGAAGCTATATGTGCAGTTTGAGCTATGGGTTTCCGAACACCCTGTATAGTAATAATAATTTGGGAAGAACATTATAATGGTAGTTTATATATATATATATAATATATATATATAATACTTTCGTTTACTAAGACGTTGGGCTATGTTGTTTATGACAATCACTTTTTACATATTATAGTATCAATACTAATTAAATTATAGTAGCAATCATAATATACATTCAAATTTGCACATGAAGGGCCTTTTTTGAAAAATAGATAAGTTACTAGCTCTACTCTACTGTAAGTTTTATTCGTGCGTCACGTAATCCTATCTGCAAATTTCACTTTTGATATATATTATAAATACATATAAAATAACCCTAATGATATAGTGAGAACACACTTCAATGCCCGAATTGGTCTTTCTTGTTAGACTAACCTTCTGAAAACTGAGATATTGGGGGTTCGAATCCAGTTGGGTCTACTGAGGGTGGTTTTATTCCCGTATTGTTTTTCACTCTTCTTCCACGTAAATTTGTGTACACTTCCATTAAATTTAGCCTTTCTCATCCATAATCCTATGGACTCAGATATAATTTACGAAACGTTCTTATTTCAAATTTTTATGAATCCAATATTTTAATCCAATGATATTCTATTAGATTAGTGAGTTCGTGAGAACCTACCGAGATGGACATTTTATCTATCATATTGCCAATATTCATGTATATATTACAGTTCTAAAACGTTCCATACATCACTTTTATTAAACGCTCCCGCCCGAACACGCTAACAAACACGCTCATTAATTTTTAATTCAGTTCAAACATTGCAACGTCCCATGGTCGGGTAGAAATGTATGTGCAGATGTATTCATTTGGGGATATGACATCACATGTATAAATTAGGCGAAAAAATGAAGTAATTACTAAGCCCCAGAGATGAACTAAATGCCCTACTTTTCTCTATAAAACAAACACTACAAATAGTTCAAAATACCTTATCTCGTATAGTTTAATTAGTACTTCAAAGAATGTAATAATAATAATAATAGTTAGCACCGCGTCTTACTACCCGTTCGGGTTATACGCCTTAAGTACTAATTACGCTAATGGATTAGGAATGGGGAAGGTTGAATTAGAGGAGATGAACCCGCCTTTGCGTTTAGGGAGAGTGGAAAACCATTTAGGAAAAACCCCTCCTAGTTCACCCGACCGAGATTCGAACCTCGATCTCCCCGTCCTCAGCAGCCGAGCTCGACACGACAAGCGCGTTAGCCAACTACGCCACCGAGGCGGGTTTCAAAGAATGTGTTAGAATTAAACGTCGACTACTATAAAAACAACTACCAAATGTGATGGAACGTAGTATTTTTTTAATCACCTCGTCTTAATACCTGTTCAGGTTATACTCATATGATATACCTAATTACTCTAATTGGGAAGGGATGGACAAGGATTTTTTTAGAGGTTATCTATCCTCCTTTACATAGAAAAAGTGTGGGGAAACTATTTAGGAAAAGCCACCATCAATAGACCCAACCAGTATAAGAACCCCAATATTCCGGTCATCAACCGGCCAGTCTAAAACGACTGACGTCTTAGACCATTTAACAACTTTTTTTTTCGCACCGTAACTTACTACCTTTTCAGGATATACGCATGTATGTACTGATTACACTAATGAGCCAGGGAGGATGAAGGTTGAATTCAGAGGAAATCTACCAGCATTTGCGTGGAGGGATAGTGGAAAACCATCTAGGAAAAACCACCCTTAGTACACCCTGCTTGTATTCGAACCCTGATCATCATATCATCGGCATCCTATCATCATTGGGAAAGTGACGCCGTAGACAATTAGGCTACTGAAGCCCGTAACAATTGTTGGCCCGTTTTAAATAATAAAACGATGTGACAGTACGGTTAAAAAGTTACTTATTAAAATTTATGACTCAATTTTGTGTCTTGTTAAAATAGATTATTTTGTACATCATCGCATGTTGTGTTATAACTTAGAAATATAATATTTGTTTTAAAAGTTTTACTGTAAAATTTATTGCAGCCTAATATCAATATAATACACTCATAAATAAAATAAAAATTTATTTTATGAACATTTTTATTTATACTTTAAAGTTGTTCACCAATGCCCTGATATTAAACTTTTTGTTGTTGTATTATTCAAGATTTCTCTTAAAAAGAAATTGTTTTGGGTGGCATTTGATTCAAAATATGTACACGCGACACTAGTGACCTCATTCGTTGTCTAAGATTGGTAAAACTTGTGGTCCTTGATTTATTATTATTATATATTCTGTTTAGAAACAGTTCAGTTTCCTAGTAAAAAGTTGGGTCCTTGAAAATGTCCAACTTCCTTATTTACTCCTGAAACTTCATCTTATTTCCTTGTTTTACGTCATCGAACATTTGCATTCGTGGTATTCATGTTCTATTTGTTCCATCTATGACGTCACTCAGTAATACATTTATTCTCATAATTTGACCCGTCCAGTTGACCTTTATTTATACGCAGAATGTTTATCTTTTCATGAAATCCCTCTAGATCATTTTTATTAATAAACTAATCCGTCTAATTTATCCTCTCTATTCTCGTATCAGTTAATAGCTCATTTGTATGATATATTAATTAGCATAAAATGTTATATGTCTCAATTGTATCCCCATGTAAACTGACCTCGTAATATAGTGGTCATTGACTGCTGACCTAGGAGTCCCATGCTCGAATCTTGACTTGTACTGAGTGATTTTTTTTTTCTTGAAAGGGGAATAATTCCCATGGTCACTAGAGTTTGGTTTGTTAGACTTAAAGTTAGGTTGTTTCCACTGGTCCCACACCACGCCCTACCCCTACTATCATCATCATCATCATCATCATCATCACCTCATCGGGACATGGAAAGAGCCTCCACTGAAAGGATGTACTATCATTACATTTGGGTGTCACCTTTAAAACGGTACATTAGTACTATATTATTATTATTATTATTATTATTACTATCATACCCATGCTTAGGTAACATAAATAGTATGTCAAAAGCCGTGTTTGTAAACGTCACAAAATTTAGACCATATTATATTTTATTATTATTATTATTAGCACAACGTTTTACTACCCATTCGGGTTATACGCACTTACGCTAATTTGTAATGGTAGGGTGATTGTGAGATGAAATGGAGGACCTACAGTTATAACGTGGGATCCGAACCACGGTGGAGGCCTGGTATTCCCCACATTCACAAGATGTCTTTTTAGAGGTGAAGGAAGGGTTTGGTAATCAGATAAATTATATTTTATTATGTTACTACAAAGCCACATGGCTGACTCACTCACTGACATCAATGTTTACCACCTTCCAGATGAGTTAGAAACTTGAAATTTGGCAATTTTGTAGCTTCTAGCCTATAACCAACGGAAAAGTTCCAAAAAGTTAAGACCTATCAAAAATAGGCTCTGGAATTACATTAGTTTACATCCACTTGCAAAGAAAAACCATTGGAGGTTTGGGAACGTATCCTTCAACGAGCAAAGCGAGTCTAACTCTATGATGTTATGTTCAAATCCAACCTTTGACAGTATGAGTCACAATAAGAGGCCGACTTTAAATTATTAATTTTCATTCCTTGGATTAACAGGCAAATGAGAAGATCGTCGTTAAGTCTTCTAGGTTAGACCGCATGGTCCAAATGTAATTTTTTCAACGTACTATTTTTTTTAAAAAAGTTCTTTCCCATAGAGCTTTAATAATCTCCTACAGTTTTGTATTTGATTTTACTTTTAACACCACGTCTTATGACCGACTAGTTTGGGCTATAGTACGCATATTAACTAATAACATAAATATGTTAAGGATGATGAAGGTTTATTTAGATGAAATGTACCTGCATTTGTGGGGAAGAAAATTGGAACTGTCCTTAATACACCAGACCAGGATTCTAAATCTAATTTCCCCGTCATCGGCAGTTCAGTCTATTGAAAGAAGAAATGAAAATGATTGTACAATAGATATCTAAGGAGTAAATTAAAAATGGTTTATCTATATCTATATCTATATCCATTAAAAAAACAAATATATTTTATTAGAAAAAGAATGGGTATTCACAATCAAACTCTATTTCGCCTCTGCTTTTTTTTTCAGTGCCTTGTCCTTACTACTCGTTAGGGTTATATACTCCACATTCGCGTGGAGTAAGAGTGGAAAACCATTTTGGAAAATCTCCCCCAATACAACCCGACCTAGATTCGAACTTAAATCTTCCCGTCACTGGTCACCGCGAGATTAGCGCGTTAGACCATACGGCTACCGAAGCGGGCTATTCTGCGTTAGCTCTATATTTATCCCGAATTTCATCGAGCCGTATCATTTAAGACTACACCTCCCACCCTCTCCACCATTCATGCACCTTTCATAAGTCTCTCTTTCTCTACCTCTCTCTTTATCCGCGAGTTTGTTTTCTTACCTCTTCGTCTCTCGTAGTCGTGAGGTATTAGTTTGGATCCACGCTGTGCCTGAGAGAACAGATTAGCACTAACTCAGTTATACACACACACACCTTCTCCGCCTTGTGAGACTAGACTCCCTCTCGTAGCGGCGCGGCGCGGTGTGAACTAAGATGATTAAAAGGAGGGATGCAGGGGGGAGGGGGATGGGAAAGGAAGGAGGATACGAGGCGCTGAGGTTACAAGCATTCCCTCACACTGGGTCTCTTAATGACGAGACTCCCACCCACCCACACCTCTGACACCTCAAAATTACACTCTTCCCTCCCCCTCCCCCCCATTCCACCAACCACATGCGATTAGGGGTGGGAATGTAGGAGACGCGAGAAAGGGTTAAGTGTTTTCACAGTTTTTAGAGAAAAACATTTTTTATTATTTATTTTTTTTTTTTAAAAATCAAATATTTCCTCTAGTAGCAACATAAGAGTTTAATTTCCTTCACTTGGTAACCTCAAAGAGATGTTGAATATCTGTCAAAGTTGTCCTGGAATTTACTAACAACTTTTTTCTCTTCATTTAAAAAGTTTCTCATCAAATGCAGCTATGCTCTTGACAGATATTCAACAACTGTTGATATCACCATATGAAGAAAAAAAATATATATATGTTTCTACTAGAACAATATTTGATTTATATTGGCCAAAAAAGTATTTTGCTATAAAAACTGGAATAATACAGGCTTTTTTTTTTTTGCGTTAGCTGTATTTCCTTCGAATGTCAGTCAAGTGTACTGAGGGCATTTAAAAAAAAATATTTTTTCATTCTCCCTCTGCACGCAAGTTCGGGTGCAAGCACTCTAAATATAACCTTACTAATCCACAAAACTATTAGCCTAACTAGTACATAAACGTATAACCCGAATGGGTAGTAAGACGCGGCGCTAAAAACAAAAAGATTAAGGAAGGTCAATTGCCACCATAACATGTATATTCGATTCCCTAATCAACCAAGCCGTGAGGGACCAATCAGAGGTAGGGAAAGATTTTATTTAATCTAAAATAGACCCGCCTCGGTGGCGTAGTTGGCTAACGCGCTTGTCGTGTTGAGCTCAACCGCTGAGGACGGGGAGATCGAGGTTCGAATCTCGGTCGGGTGAACTGGGGGTGGTTTTTCCTAAATGGTTTTCCACTCTCCCTCCACGCAAATGCGGGTTCACTTCCTCTAGTTAAACCTTCCCAATTCCTAATCCAATAGAGTAATTAGTACTTAAAGCGTATAACCCGAACGGGTAGTAAGACGCGGTGCTAAATATTAAATTAAATTAACACTTTATGACCTGTTCAGGTGTACCCGCATTTACGTGGAGGAAGAGTGAGAATCATTTCTGAGGGGAAAACCCACACACTCATTACACCCGATTGTGATTCATACTTCAACCTCTTGTTCTTCGGAATTTAATACAACACTATGCGGCCACCAAAGACTGTTTCAATAAATTAAACCTAACATTTCTTTTTTTAATTCACAATCCTAAGGTTTTATTATAACAGTTAACTGTTCGTTTTTAACTGTGTTATATTTTATATTTTACTATTGGTTTTATATATTATATTATATTTTTCAATATATTATATCATTTCAACTAAATACAATAGGTAAAACCATTCTTATATAATATAATATTTTCCGACTTATTGAAATAAAGTATGATTCCATAAACAACTCTAGAATCTAAATTTCATCCTCATTTCTACATTTAAAATTTTTATATTATTATTATTATATTTCCAATTGTATTATATTATAATTATTATAAACATATAAATACTTGTCTATGCCCTGGGTTGCTATTGTCGCGTCATTAATACTGGCAACGCTTTTCTTTGATTCAAGCTGTCCAAAAAAAACCTCTTAATTTCATTCTTCCGATCCACTTTTAAATTTATTTTTAAAATATGTATTCCAAATTTTGAAATAAAGTCTTCATACTTGTGTACAGAAGATATTAATATTTAGATTTCATATCTCTGCTTGTGATAGATATATAACAATGCTCATGACAAACAAACAAACTTCATTTTATTTTTTAGATATTCAATTTTCAACATGTTCTAAAGAAATAAATTTATTTATATTTAACAATTTAGTAAAAAAAAATATTTTTTTACAGTTTCCATAACACTATAACCAGTTTTGCAAAGCTAATATTAAGAATAAAATAGCCGAAGCTATTATGGGACACGAGACGAATCCTGGATAGATCAGTGGTTAGAGCAGTAGTGTACTAAGCCAAAGGTCCCGGGTTCGATTCTCGTGTCCAGGTGTCATTTTTCATTCATTAGAAAAGCTATTATTTGTATTTATTGTGTTATTATCATCATCGAAACGTACTTTTGCTTCACGGCCGGTGTGTCCGACTATTTCTGGATCCTAAGAGGGATTAGGAAGGCTAGTGAATTATTGGCCCATCGACCACAGTAATATTGGGGTAACGTGCTCGCCTCAGGACCCGATTTAAAGTTACTGGGTTCAAACCTAACCGAGGCCTGCAGATTTTTCATGAGCGATAAAAATCCATACTATCAACTCCCTTCGGAGGGAAAGTAAAGACATTGGTTCAATGTGAATTATGGCATGTAAAAAGAACCCTGGAAGTTATTTGAAAATACCTTACCAGCAAAATTGGTAGACTGTTCTGACTCGCTCGTAGAATTCACTTTGTTTACCCGGGAAAGCGTTGGGGGATAGAGTCAGAATAGACAACCAGCTGTGAAACAGGTCCGCCAAATTAAAATAGGGCAAGCTTTGAATTGCTATTGATTAAAAAGATTGTACCCCCATGAACGGGATAGCATGTTGGAAATAAGAGTTATTATTATTACCGCGTCTTACTGCCCGTTCGGTTTATACGCAATTACGCTAGTTAGTAAGGTGAATGTGAGATGAAATGGAGGACCTACAGTTTAACGTGGGATCCAAACCACGGTGGAGGCCTGGAATTCCACACATTCACAAGTTATGATTAATTAATTATTAATTATCAATACCTATGAAATAACTCTTTTAATACAGTAGAATAATATAAATGTTGGCCGCAAGCAACTAATTAATATACTCGTATATTTTCTAAATTCCTTAGACTGTACCGTAATAATTGATCTAAATCGCGGTTATAAACCTTCGTTTGATGGATGTAAATATAAGAGCTAAGATTAATATAATCAAATGGTATTGTACGTTGACCTATTGATTAATAATAAGCACAAAATGTGTCGCCAACCAGGCTAGTTATTAGAAAATCGACTCTTTTTTTTTTTCAATCAGTGATGAAAACCCATTTCACCGTCGTCTTGTTGGGTTTGTTATACGGTCCGCTTGCTTAATTTGATTGGTTGATTGTTCGATTCAGAGCCGGCGGGCACTTTCAATAACGTAAATTACTTGTACTCACTTAATCTAATTAGATGGGCTCTAATATAAACACGAAACAGAACAAGCTCTCTTTAAAGAGCTTTAGGGGTTACATAAATAGAAGGCTTTAATATTATCTTTGATAGGATGTTCATTATGCGCTGATTTATTTATTTTTGCACCACAATTTACCACCCGACATGTTTATACTACTCGAGTAATGATGGGAAAGGTAGGACGGATTGGGTTTGCACATATGTTTTCTTAGAAATAAAGTGCGAAATCACTCATGGAATAGTAAAATCAACACAGTCCACAACAGTCAGAATTCCATCTTTGACATTTCCGGCACAGAAAACATTGTACGATGAAATAAAAGGATGTATAATTAGCGTTTAGAAATATGACACACTCTTGAACATTACAGTGTCTTAAGCTATTTAAACCCATCTCAGTGGCCTAGTTAGCTATAATGCTAGTATTTTGTTGAGCTAGACTGCAAAGAATGGAAAGATCGAGGTTTGACTCTCGCTTGAGTGAACTGGGGTGGGTTTTCTTTAATGGTTTTCCACCCTTCTCCATGAAAATTTAGGTTCACTTCCTCTATATACAACTTTCCCTATTCCTAGCCCATTAACATAGTTAATACTTAAGATTATAACCCGAACGGATAGTAAGACGTGATGCTAAGTATCTTGAGCTATTTTGAACATTCAGCTATATTAATATATATATAGTACGAAACAACCAAATAAAGATTTCTCATATTGTGTATTATAATTTCGAAGAAAATTTTCAAAATTTGTTTTTAGTAAATTACCCCAAAATAAGTTCTAGTCATGAAAAGAAACACATTATCTTGTTAATAACAATAATCATCCTATATGTAATTTTTTTTAAATAAATATGTTCAAACTGCTTAATAAACACGTATTCTTATTTAAAACGAAAAACTATTTACATATTTCAATTTTGAATTCAATCTTTATGGTCAGTTTCCAAAACATTCAAATTTTCTAGCTATATTTTGTTGTAGGTAAACTACCATTAAATTAATTTATTTTAGATAAATAAAATACATTTTATTGCCATGGAAAATGTATCCCGACACCAATTTCGAAACAAACACAAACATTTTTTTTTAAGTCTTCAGTAAACTAGCAACCCCTCTCCTCCTTTTTCAAACACTCCAAATTATAAATTTTTAAAAATTACTTAGTAAAAAAGCTTTTATCAAATTTTTAACTAAAACAAAGTAGGCCTATAAGGGTTATTTTTATGTCAAATACTCCCATGATACCTATTTTGGACGCAATCATCGTTAGGGCCATTTTAAAAATATTTCTAGAGCTTGAAAAATGAATCATTAGTAAACTGCTAATAAAATGAGTTTTTAAGCCAACCCAAACTATACAGTGATATTTGTAATTTAAAACACTATCAAAATACTCATTTGGAACCAAATATTTAGAGTTTTTTTTAACGATATTTAATGTTTTTGAAAAATTAGTCATCTGTAGATTATGCTTAATTGAAGGGCTGGGGTAAAAAAATAAAACTCTTTTCTGATATAGCCCTATAATATATAAATATTAAGTTTTTAAGAGAATCCATAAAGAGTTTTGTATCCATGGCCAGGAACTGACAGATAGACACGGAGACTAAAAGAAATGTAAAATACAATTTTCGGTTCACGTGAAACGTAAAAATTAGTAATTATCTCAAAATTGATTTTTTTTACAGTTACAATACATTATTTGGATATGAGAAAATAAAAATATTTAACTAAATTTATTAAATTAACATGTGACTTTATTTATTTTTCCATATTTAAATGAACAAACTATATATAAAAAAATTTACTTATTTACTTACTTACCGAAAGGCATTAGGAACTCATTTAATTGATACACTTAAAAATTACGCCACTTATTCCTATCTTGAACTAGTTCTTTCCAGTAAGCCTCATTACAACCTATCCTTATCTTGAGCTAGTGCTATCCAGTCCACCTCATTACACTCTATCCCTGTCTTGAGATACTCCTATTCAGTCCACCTCATTACACCCTATCCCTGTCTTGAGATAGTCCTATTCAGTCCACCTCATTATACTCTATCCCTGTCTTGTGATAGTCCTATCCAGTCCACCTCATTACACCCTATTCTTGTATTGAGCTAGTTCTATCCAGTCAATTTAATTACACCCTAGCCTCATTTTGAGCTATTTCGATCCAGTTAACCTCATTACCATCTAGCCATGTCCTGATCTCATTATATCCAGTCCACCTCATTACACCCTAACCTTATTTGGAGCTAGTTCCATCCAGTCTACCTTATTAGGACCTATCTTTCTCGGGTCCAGTCTAATAGTTATCCTTCCATGTGCGTCTATATCTTCCTAATGGTCTCTTCTCATTGGGTCTGCCAGTCAATATCAATATTTTTAGCTGCTCATTTTCTCTCCCTCGTTTGAATACCCGTTTGGGTTATATGTATTGTATTTACTTTGGCAGATTATCTCTGGCGAGTGTAGAGTCTAAAATAAATGTAAGCGCATTTGTGTGAAGTCAGGAGAGGGGAAGTCAGAAAATAAAAGAAATGTCTCAATATCCCCAAATCAGACTTCTATGCTGGCGTCCGGGGTTAAATCCTTGGTCCCGGCAAAGATTTATCTGATTACCAAACCCTTCCTTCACCTCTGACAAGACACCTTGTGAATGTGGGGAATGCCAGGTCTCCACCGTGGTTCGTATTCCACGTTAAACTGTAGGTCCTCCATTTCATCTCACAATCACCCTACCATTACACATTAGCGTAAGGGCGTATAACCCGAACGGGTAGTAAGACGCGGTGCTAATAATAATAATATCCCCAAATGGGATTCAAAACTTTTACATCACCATCACTGGCAGACTAGATTAAGTGAGCCTGACATTTATTTTGCATGCCCACTAATGCGGATAAAATAACTATACTATAACAACAATGTTTAACATGTTTATTTTTCAAATATTTTAGTTTTTTTAGTATATATGAGTATAGAGTAAATTCTAATATTTAGATTTTAATTAGTAATTGATAATTCACTAGTCTAATATGCACTGACACAAATTAAGTTATAACTCATTCCAGACAAACAAACAAACAAACACACACGTACAAATTAGTGATTCTGATAAGTATGGCACGATTTCATATTCATGAAAATGTATTACAAAAGTCAATACAATTCAAAAAAGTGATATTTTTAAGGTTGGTAATGCTGTGTGTTTGTGTTTGTGTATATGTTTGTAACTCGCGCGGATAATATAAACGTACCATTTCCTCACAATGATTGGAATAGGAATCCGAAATATTCCACCCCTTTTATCCGTTAGGTGTCATGTTAATCAATCTAGTGGAAATATGATAGGTCAATAAAAATATATATATTCGTTTAGGAATATAATCTGTAAATTACAAATGTGCAGTTACTCTTGTGTTTACTATTATTTGTATGGTAATAAAATACTAAAGGGACGATTATAAGGTAAGGGGACCTTGGCTCGTTGGACTAAAATCGATGCTAGGGGGATGGGGTTGTAGGGGGGTGTTGTGATGGGGCTGTGATTTTGTTCTGGTAAAATAATGACTACGTCCGCAGCTGGTAGCACTAGTAGGAGGTATTTACAGGTAATTCAGTTGAAGGTCTGTGGTTTTGTGACATAAATCTCAATGTGGTCGCGTATATTAAGGGTCTAATTGAATACCTCGGTTCGAACCCATGTTTAACTTTCAATTTAATTTAGCACCACGTCTTACTAACCATTCGGGCTATACGCCTGAGTACTAACTACGCTTATGGGTTAGGAATTGGGAAGGTTAGATTTAGAGGCGATTGAACCCACATTTGCGCTGAGGGAAAGTGGAAAACCATTTATGAAAAACCACCCCCAGTTCATCCAACCGAGATTCGAACCGTGCTCAGCAGTTGAGCTCGGCATCAAAAATAGTCCTAGATAACCACGCCACCGAGGCGGGTCATGTTTAGCTGTTTGTGGGTTTGACCTTAGATTCAGTTGAGAACCTATCGCACACCCAACTAACCGGAATCTGAGGTATAAGATTATGCTCATTGCTCGAACCAGTAAACGTACTTAATTGTATGTTTCATACTTCATTTGACAACATAGAAATCTGGAGCAGCTTAAAAGAATTTTCCATTTATAATTATTATTTCTAAACATTGTTTACTTATTAAACTGTATTAATAATATACAAAACAGTAGTATTTCCGGTTTTTCAGTTGTGAAACTTAATCTTTTACACGAAGAAAAGAAAATTTGGGGTGTTCTAAAACAAGGTGCATAGGAAGGTATTTGATCAAAAAAATTATGAAGATACATGGGAGTGGAGGAGGTTAAATAATGATGATATACATACCGCGTATTAATCACAAGATTCTAGAACCGTGTTCAGGGTATCGACTGGCAAACCCAATGGGAAGAGACCATTAGGAAGATGAGGATTGGAGGTAAACATTATAATGGACCTGAAAAATAGAGGGTGTAATGAGGTGGACTGGATAGAACCAGCTCAAGATAGGAATAGGGTGCAATGAGGTGGACTGGATAGAACTAGCTCATGATAGGGATAGGGTATATTTAGATTCTAATGTCATAAAGTAAGTAAGTTAAATTATATTTCCGTTCTCAATTCCAATGTTTTCTCAAATATAGCACAGGAAACTCTCCCCACGACGCGTCACCCGGTTCAAGGTGTATAACATACATACACTCCATTCACGATAAGAATTACTCTCTGAAAGGTCTTTTTTCCTACCAATATCCTACTATATAATAGATTTCTGGTAGGGAAAAAGGCCTTTCAGAAAACAATTCCTACGGTGAACGGTGCTATCCGTAGGGCGAGACCCTTGAAAATATGTTAAAATACCTTTCACGGCCAAAATTGGTAGGATCTTTTATTCTCGCTCTTAGAAATTATTGATTTCTTATATAAACCGTCGATTCAGAAACTACGCGTCTCAAATAAATAGATAAACAAATACATCAAAAGAGACACAATTAAATTAATTTGTGACGGTAATAAGTTATAGCATTGCGCGTCTGGATTACATCATTTGTGGCCCAGAAAAATTAGCCAGTACTAATGTACCGTTGATCGGGTGGTGCCCGAATGCACTAATCGTACATCCTTTGCGTGGAGACTCTTTCCATGTCCCGATGATATGAGGTGATTTGATGGTGATAATGAGTATGAGGGTGTGGAACAAGTGGAGACACTTAAACCTAACTTAAGCCTACCTAACCAAACCCTGGTGACCGTTAGGGTAATTCCCCTTTTGGGATAAATATCCAAGGTACCAGCCGGTAATTGAAACGGAAATCCTAGGCTTGTAGACAGGTGCACTAACCACTACACCAACCGGCCGGTTTCAATATTAAGCAAACCTAACCAATATTTAGTAAACAATAAATTAACATACCTATTTTAAAACTTTTTAAAATCATAGTGCCAAATCAAAAACACTTTATATTAAAACCATGTCAAATCTGTTATCGCTTTTCATATTAGGAACGCCAGTCATGATATAGGGACTACCTTCAAATAGGGCACATCACATATCACTTTAAAATCAACTCAAGCAGCCATTGACAATATACTGTTGATTGTCAAGATATTTTCAAATTTTGTGCACACCTGATTATCTTTTCCAATGAGAAAA